>JAOVVB010000028.1:8339903-8354079 GCA_028570985.1 Heterobranchus longifilis | reverse complement strand
ATTCCCAAATTGCCTGTAGTGTGTGTATGTGTGTGCCCTGCAATGGATTGGCACCCTGGAAGAGGCTCCAGGCCCCCGTGACCCAGTATACAAGATACGCATTATAGAAGATGAATGGAAAACTATTAATGGTCCAAATAAGATCCCCTTCCAGCACAGACGCAGGTAAGACACAATTTTCCAGACCTAAAGAAATTGTGAATATTTATTACTTTAATCACACCACAAAATCAAATATAGACTAATCCTGTCAAATATTAACTAAAAGCAAAACTGAAAGTTATGTCAGTTCACAAAGGTCAGTTCACACTTAAACCTTTTATGATACTTTTTATCTTTTAGTAGCAAATAAGCTTCTGTTTCAACCAGCTGTGAGACCTGTAAAACATCTGTCCATCCATCCAGCTGCACTGTTGCACATATTAAGTGAACTTCCACTGAAATAATTTATTTACGCAAAACCCAACAGTATCAATCACTGCTATTATGACACAAACAGTCCCGGACTATTGCAATCTGACTGTGCTTCCATGTGTGCCAGTTTCTAACAATAAAATAAACTTCGAAACAATGTAATAAAATTACCTTTTTTGAAGTTGACCGCATGGTATAGAAACAAACTTCATACATACTCTCTCTCTTGTGTCCTCTTTTTCATGGATTACCTTCCATCCTGCTCTCAACAATGTTATTATGATCAAAAGACTCTGGCTCTGGTTTGATCTTCCACATTGTGTTTTGCAGATTAACTTACTTTTTAACCACCTACTAACAGACCTGTTTGATTATAATGCAATCATACTGTAGGTAGGTAGTAAGCACTAACCCATGCACAATTAGTTCCACCGATTAAAAACACAAGAGAGAAATTATATTGAATAGTTTGTTTCCGACTTCAACTGCAAAATTTAGCATGAATATTTTTTTCATTTTTATAGTGGGAAACTATGCCACGTTTATATCTCCTTCTAAATGACACCCATTGAACTCTGTCTTATACTGCACAATTTATCTTTGATGCCTGTTTAAATATAAAAACATTGTAAACATGCAATAAATCATCAACTTATTGATACCAATGAATGTGCTTAATCTATGAATATCCATAAAAACGTAATCCAGACACATTTTTCAGGAATTTGAAATTATTCCATTAACTACCTTGCATTAGCCATGGGTTATCAATTTGCATTGCTACATTTCCGGTGATTCATTTAACAGCAACCAGAACTCTCTAAGTACAGTATACAACAATGGTTTCGTTTTTAGGGATCGTTAACAACAGACTATAGCATCAGTTATTATATTATTACTGTAATGAGAATGAATCACCACCCAAATAATATCCCCTTAGCGATGGTCTCATTTCGCTGATAGACAGAAGACAGGCAGGGTGATTCACTGTGCTGAACATCACATGGCAGAGAGTCAGCAACTGCTTGTGTATCATAGATACAAGGTAGATGTACCTAATAAACTGCCATACATACATATGGGGTGTACAGTATAGAACTGCATATGTATGTAAATGTGTGTGTCTGTATATATATTATTAACGTTAATAGTAGTATAATATAATATAATATAATATAATATAATATAATATAATATAATATAATATAATATAATATAATATAATATATAGGCCTATGCCTGATTTTATCCTGTGATGTGAAGTGAGGTAATACAGTATTAAAAATATTTTAGGTTGCATGTATATCAGTCAAGTCCAGAATAAGTTCTTCAACACAAAACAGGACATTTCTCAGAAAGTAAAGATCTTTTTGGAATAATGTAACTGGGAATTCATTAATGTTAGAGACACTCGAGCTGAGATGCTGAGGATTAGAGCCGTGCCTGCTCTCTCTCTCTCTCTCTCACACACACACACACACACACACACACACACACACACTCTCTCTCTCGCTCTCCAGCGGTACGAACTCAAACCCGACCGGAAGTCCCGCCCCCTCGAGCTCTACCTCGATGATGTAACCCCCCTGTCCAAATTTAGCACGTTGTTGATGCCTCAGAAGTTTTTCCTCTGGCTGAGAGCGCTGTCCGTTACTCGACGTCACCACTATCCTGTTATTATTGTAAACAGTCTAGCCGTTTCTTTACCGAAGCCCTCCACTCAGGCATCCGCTTCTTTGTTCGCAAAGTCAAGCCGGTAGAGATTTAAAGCGAACTACAGGGGCTGTTAATGAATAAACCGGTACGGGTGATATAGGGCTCTATATATGAGCAACATGTGTGAAAAAAATGCTTTTCATTTTGAGATTGTCGCGAAACCTAGCGCTCTTGTCCTCAGTTTGAATGTGAGCTCTCATAATAATAATAATAAGATCATGATAATGATGATGAAGGGGAAAAACGGCACTTCGGATTGCGCATAAATAATCAAAATCAAAAGCATGCACTCAGGAGGAAAAGATAATAATAATGTAATTCAGACTGACATCATTAACGCCTAAGCAGTTCATTTTACTCAGTCCTTTTGTGTCAAACCGGAGCCTCTACCTAACCTGCCCCCAAACCCGTAAACAATATTGGGAGCAAAAAAAAATACATATGCATATTAATGTCTATATACAATATAAATTTGTACTATTATTACAATTATTATTTATTTACACCGGACAACTGTAATGCGCTGTGCTTGTTTACCTCACCGGCTCCTGGAGGAATTTTGATAATGAGCTAGATAACAACGCTACAACTTTCATCCTCCAATGCACGAACACACACACACACCTATAGCTATGTGACAACAAAGCGCTTTCTTTTTTTCTATTTCGCGACAAACGCACAGAGGATAGAGAAGGAGGAGGAAGAGGAGGAGGCGGGGGGGGGGGGGTAGAAAAGCCGAAAGCTTTGTGATTAAATAATGATACTTACTTCAAAGGTGAATGAAGAGAAAAACCTGGAAAGCGGCGCTATAGGCAAAAACCCCCATCACACTGTAACGTGCAGCCGAAAATCGGAAATAATATTCCAGCAAACTGGCACACCGGGCTCCGGTTAGCGCGCGCGCGCCAGTCGAGGCGGCTGTATTCTCTCTCTCTCTCTCGCGAGCGCGCGTTCTTTCCTTTTTTTCTTGCAATTATACGCCAAGCTTCAAGGAAGTTGTCCTTTTGTTCCAGCATTTATACATTGCGTCAATGTTGCGAAAAGAGGAGGCGGAGCGGTGGCACTTGGAGTAACGAGAGCGAAAGAGAGAGAGAGAGAAAGAGAGAGAGAAACACAAGCACACGACCTTATGTACACAAACCCAGAAATCCTCCACCCTAACAAAACCGGCTCGCTCGGGTCACGTGATCCAGCTCCAGCAGAGCTCGCACCCGGGTCTACGCAAAGTTAGCGCGGAGCCTTTTCTTTCTGTCTTTTTTTCTTTCTTTCCCGCTTGGGGTTCGTGTACACACCGCTCACGGGAAATGAGTAGACCAAGTGGCCTGGCAAAAATTTTAACACCTATTCAGTCCGTGATGGAAAAACTGAACGCGGTGAAAGCGAGTACGCGCGTGTGCGTGCGCGCGCGCGCGTTTCTACGTATATGTGTGTGAGAGAGAGAGAGAGCCGGCGTGTGTTGTGTTGGCTGTCAGCACTGAGCGCGCGCACCCTGCCGAGGGTTCAACGCGCGAAGAGAAAGCGCTTCCTCCGGGTTCATGATGTCTGTCTGTGCTGTTTGAAGTAGTAGAGAATGTATTAAACGGTGCGCTCATTGGCTTCCCCTATAGCTCGCTGTTACAGCCGAGTTGCATCACGAAGTTTGCTTACCGCTCTGCTGTCAATCGTTTTTTTTTTCCTTTTTCCGGCAAATAAACACTACTGCTGTCCCTAAGGTAATTAGGCGCGTTCAATGTGTCATTATTATTATTATTATTATTATTATTATTATTATTATGTAACGTTATTCAAGACGATATTTATTTATTTGTTTGTTTCCTTGTTTTGTTTATTTATTAGATTTTTAGGTAGCTATTTTCCCGCTGCTTTTCCATAGAACATGCACGGTTTGAAATCAATCTAAACATCCTAAAGATTGTACCAATCCCGAGAAAGCTTGAAGTTCCTCTATATAGAACCTGAGAACAAAGGGTTGCCCTTACAGATGAGTTTCTGAGAACCCGTGCACCCAAAAACTCCCTCTTTTTTTAAGAGTGCCGTTATGTCTAGGTATACGCTGTGATCTTTTAAGTGCAGCTATGTAGTGTTGTGTGAAGTGTGGAAGCAGTAACAGGTGGCTGTCCGAATCTAAAAACAGGCAAATTGCTTAAGGTTTTCCACTTGACTAGGCATTATTTCTCATGTAGGATCTTTATGGTTGTTTCACCGCCATTCAAACGCGATACAGTGAAATGAGCAGAATTTGAGTCTTGGCGGAGGTAAACAACCTCTCTAATAAGTCAGAACTAACAATGGACAGATTGCTTATAAGATAAAGGCGTCATTTCTTTTAACATTACAGGTCACGTGTCATTAGGCCGGCCGAATGTGCAACAGGATTGAAACTACTGCAATTCAAAAACATACCAATATTTTTTTTTCTGAATGAACTTTCATTGTATAAGAATTAAAAGCATGGAGCAAAACAATTCACAGTGTGTGTGTGTGTGTGTGTGTGTGTGTGTTTTAATAGCACCAGGTGGTGGGCCTATAAATCTCACTGAGCATGGTGTCACCTGTCAGTCGAAATAGGTGGATATGTTCCCTGACAAGTCCATTAATACTTGTTGTGTAGATGCAGATGTATCAGACAGATCCTTTTTGACAATGAATTATTTTGATGCCTTTTTTTTTTTAAAAAGAAAAGCTGAAATACGAACGTTAAAGAGTAATCGGATATAACCTTACTGCGTAAGCTAATAAATAGCCTAGACTCACATAAATAAAGGTTTTAAAGGTACTTTCCTAATTGAAACAGTCTTTACAGGTACTGGAAAGGTGCACTCGGGGTTAGTTTAGAGTAACGATTCCATATCACTAGTCCAAATATTCCAAACTGTTACCAAAAAAAGTTTTTGTTTACATTCACGTTTCTAGATAAACCTTTCACACTAAAACCAAAACAGATGTCACCGGAAAGGTATCACCCCAGCGACATGGAAAAATCTAGTTTATTAATGAGTGTTAAATGATTTTTGCGCACCTCTTTTACTTTCCTATAAGCTGTGAAAGTCCGATTTTTTTTTTGCCCGATTAAAGTTGCAAAAATTTGTAACCGCTTTGCATTTCAAGATGCTTATATTAAATTAAGCATGTTATCACAGAGAGCGGGTTTGACATGGCTTTAGAATTTCGGGAACGAAAACTCACACATTGGACTCAATCAGATGACATTATTCTAATCGCTTATAATAATATTCAGACGTCTATTAATCCGATACACACTGGCTTCAAACACTTACGCGTTGTATGGTTGTGTCGTGTTAAAACAAAGCTTCTGGCAGGAGTTTCTTTCTTCCTTTATACTCCTTAAAAAAATCGTTGTGATGTTAAATGGCTTCAGCAATTTCGGATGGAGACGCGGGAATTGCAGCTGTTTTCAGAGAGTTATTTAAAAAGGCAGGCTGTCTAGTACCAGCGATGTCTTAAAAAAGGCAGGGACGTTCAGAAATTCTTCAAAACATCGACATTATTGATTGAAAACGGATAAAATGTGCGAGATAAAACAAAAACCACGAGCATTTTCAGAGAAGGGAAAAAAATCCCAAATGCAGCATAAAAATGTGAGAATAAATGCACAACAAAAATTGTGCTTGATTAATAATTAAGACTAAAGAGACTGATAGGAGAGAACAAAACTTAGGCATGAATAGACAGATCATTCAGACCGTGCAGAAATTAAGGTTCGGTTTGGATTTATTCTTTTTAATTTCATAAATCCAGTTTCAGCATGTTCGTTTGTAAAATGCTCAGCAGAAGTCCAGGACGTGCATTTTTTACCATAGTATGCTGGGTTAACTTTTCTTTAATAGGACACATCTTGTGTTCATTTGTTTATTCTGTGGATTTGTCCTACTAGAAATATGCAGAATGTCAATTTAAATGTAAATGCATAGGTTATAAATATGGCGACAAAAATGTATTTTATGAACTTTTGCAGGATAACAAACTGAATGTGACTAAATGACATTATTGGAAAAATGTTCTCACACTGATATTTTTGGGGAAATATCCTGCTTGTGCATTGTTTATTGTTTATATTAGGCAAAGTTTTTAATGCGCCGTTTAATACTCCGACTTAATTCTATATTCATTATATATCTATATAATAGTAGTTAAATACACAGACATATATAAACTACTTACCTCCATAATTGCATAGATTTATTTAAGGTCTTCTGCACTGAGCTGAGGCGGAGGTAAAACTGAATGTTCAGCTAAACACCTCCACCAGCAGAACAGTAGCCGAGTTATTGGAGTAATGACTCACAACAATTACTGTACTAAACCTGAAATAGCATAAATATTGTCTTTCATGTTTTTTCCCCTCTTGGTGAGTCACAAGCTTGCACTATTGCGCCGTATTCTTGAAATGACTGACATGGTAATGTAGGCCATAACAGATGAGTATGTGAAAAGTCACATTGTATCGGTTTAACTCCGAACCTTACTCATCCTCAATTTAACTCTTCATTATAAATACGGTCAATTTTTCGAAATATAAAACCAACAGACCAGTGTTTATCATGATCTCACTTAGCTTTACCTATTACAGTGTTCATTTCATTCAGTCATTCATTCCAGCAGTAATCACATTAGGTCTAATAAATAATTTGGGTGCACTAAAATAACTATAACACGTCAATTTTATGTCTATCTATATATATATTTTTTTAGTTTTTACATAAAATATGTACAGTCCAGAAAAGTTTCTAGAGTCTTGAAAAGTTTGAACACTCCAGCTAAATAAACCCAATCACCCCACCACACACTCACACACACACACACACACACACACACACTCAAAATAATAATAAGCACACCCTCCTGTGTGGAATTAACCCCTACACTTGTCAACTCAACACTGTAAAAGTTTATTCAGCTCGAAGGGTTCATTCTGATGGGTAATCTAGGCCTCACATGGTCATTAGGCCTGTTAAGATGTAATTCCAGTCACATTCAAATTCAAATATCCTGCTTGCACTCGCCTGTCGTTTCGACACAGGGTTGCCAGATTGGGCGCGTCCCCTCCAAATATATTTTAGATAATTTTTCATCTAAATGGACTCTAGCCTTTCCTTCATGTATTGCTAGAGATCATATATTCTGGACAGGTAAAAAAAAAAAAAGTAAAGAAGATTGTTTTTCCTAACTGTTCCACTTAATGACACCCGTACAAATTTCTCCATACACTTGGGTTATTTTTAAATATTCTTTATGTTTTTAAAATTTTTATTTAAACCCATCTTAGAAAGAGACAATAGTTAAGTATCAAAATATCCTTTAAATATCTCTATTTTTCATTTCACTTTTATATAGCTAAAACGACAAGAGCCCATTTGGAGAACAGGACATCCAGACAGGTGTCTTATGGCCTTCCGTCTCACAACTTGTTCATGTCCGATCATGTATTGCCATCTCTGATATCACAACCGTTCCAGGCTTGTTCCCAGTTTCAGGATCAGATTCCTATCCTGTTTGGATCCCATTATACTCGTCAGTGTTAATTCCCATATGGTGCGTTTGGAGCTCATGTGAATTTTAAAAGTAACTTCTGGTTCTCCTGTGTGCTGATTTTTAGTTACATAGGCGAGATTGAGATCACTGTCAGTCTTGAAGAATCCCAGACCTGGGGTCAGGTTGCACCATGTCAGCTCTAATCTCAGTCACAGCAGTATGACAGTCAGGACTGATCCAGGAGCAGTGTTTCCACTGTGTGATGCTTCAAACGAGCAAGACCTATTTATAAAGAGTTGCTAGCCTCTTCAGTTTCACTGTCCGCTCTCCATCCCTATACTGCTGAGCATTCAGGAGGCTTTTACCTCGCCAAACAAGAAAACGAATCCAAGGAGGTTGTCCAAGCGTTTGACATAAACAGAAAACAAATACAGTGGAAACGGCATGTGGCAAGGTTAGAAGGTTAGAAGTGCTTGTGTGTTGGTTTGTGCCTGCGTGACTGGGGGAGTGTTAGTGTGGTGCACTACTTTCATAAACAGACTGTTAATACATGCTGAGCATAGTTGGGAACTTACTTTATCTTTGTTTAAAAGTACTTAACATCGAAAATGTCACATTTGTACAGTATCCAATGTTTAAAAAACTCTGCTCATTCATTTAGGTGTAATGTGGAAAGTGTTTTAAAGATGCGATCAGAAATTAACTTTTTTTTTGAGAAGGATATCTCAGTTAAAATTGAAGTTTAATAATGTTTGTTAAAAAGTTGAAAACAAGGAGATGGCTCTATTTGCGTGTCAATTCTTTTACACCAGCATGGAGGTGTTGTAACCTAAGTAGCACAAATGCATGGTTTTGTTGGTTTGACTTTAGCTGGAACACAGAGTAAAGTGTGTTTTCAAACCACTGCCTGTAATTTTTACAGATTCACATGTCCTAGTGTCATCACACAGAGGAAGAACAATATTAGATTTATGGCTCCAATGAGGTGCCCAAGAGGCCTGAATTTTAGAAACCATCTGTAGCTTCTCTACATTTTACTGCCTAGTTTCATGGCTATGTTATGTGTGTGTGTGTGTGTGTTTATACAGGCATTTTGAGGAAGTTAATGAGTAAAAGTACAGTGGTTAGAGATACCTCCTGCTGTCATGACCTGAACTAGGTCAGAATCCAAACAGAGAGATCACTGAGTTAGAACGCGGTCCCCTCTGCTAAAAGAAAAAGAATAGAGTGAATATTTTCTTTCCCTCTCATTCTCCTTTGCTCTCTGCCTCTTTTTTGCCATGGAATGATAATTAGATAGTAAGGCTGACCTACATGTCCCCGTAATGAATTGTGGGCTGCTCTTCATTTAAGTGTGACATCTTGCCAGCAGGGGGAAGGCCAAGGGTCCCTGTCACAAGACACAAGAACCAGAGACACATGAAGAACCGCCCTGACCAGCACCCACTCAGCCTCGTGGGAACTGTGGAGGAGGACTTTATGGAAATGCAGAAGAAAAAAAAAAAAAACATGTAGTAGCCTCAGGCCATCTTGCTGATTTTATTTTCTTCCAGGCAGCAAAAGCTTAAAAGGCTGGTTCAACAGTTCATACTATTTATCAGCTCAGGCTTGTTTGTGTCCGATGTTGAAGTTACGAAGCTACTGTAACGGTAAAACGCAAACGATGTTTATCTCAACCAAATCTTTTTGATTTGTCACAAAACCATTCCTTTATTTTATAAGTATAGTTACTTATAAATGTTATAAGTAGAATTACTGATTAGAATGTTAAAAAAATTATATATGTTAAGTTTAATTTATAAATAATATAAAAAGCTTGAAATAGTCACAATTTTGCTCATACATTCCAAATAGACTGAAACGTAACATATTCAACATATTCCCTTATGCATGGATACATATTTCATTTGTTCAGTAATTTAATAAACATATAATCAAATGTAATGTGGTCCAGATCCAGGAAATAAACAGTTTCTATTCAGAATAAAAGTTCATTTTATTACAGAACTCTATCGGAGCAATAGTATTGTACAGCTAACAGTAAACTAAAGTTTGAACCTGGCTGTCTGAATTAGTGTGATGACCCACCACTTAGCTATTATGAATAGCATGCATATTAATGGCATTATAAGGGTTACATTTCTATCCAAGCTGAGATAGATACCATATATGCACACACACACTACACACACACACACACACACACACACACACACACACACACACACACACTGTACTCAATGTTGGGAATCCCATGCATCCTGTGCTCAGTCAGCTTGTCTCTGAGTTAATTCATGAGGTCAAATGCCATAGTAAACCCGGTCAGCTTCAAATACGCCAATACGCCAAATACGCTAACTGGATCTTGGACCCAACACACATTAAAGGTGTGATTCATAATTTTTTCATGGGTTTTTATTCATTTATTTATTTTTTAATATCCATATAATTCTAATGATAACTTGCAAATAGATCAGGATCATTTGTGTACTTAAGGCTACTGAAAACTTCTTTTATGGCTCAGAAATTATGTCCTTTCAAGTTCTAACATCTCAAAACCTCCCCATTGAATTTAAAGGACATATGTAGTTTGAGATGAAAAGGCCGGGTCATTGCCTGTGTCAGAGTAGGGCTTTACTTAAACAATTTACTGCTTCTTTAAATGTAAAAACATGAAAAAAATTTACACTTTCAATAGCTGTTACAGCCTTTTCTGGTATGCAGTGTTTTTGCATTTTATAGTTTACAGTAAATCAATGTATAACAAGGTCTTAATTATTACAATACAAGCAGCAATGCTGCAAGATGAACATGTAACGAACGCCACCACTAGCAGTACTAAGAGTTACAAAAGAAACAGTTACAACAGAAGTTCCGCTATTACATACTGTAGCAGACTGTTTGTGTTTTCGGGCCGGTTCAGTAGCAGGAATCTCTCTGGCATGACTTGCTAACAGAGGCAGCTGTGTGGCTCACAGACAGACACACACACTTACACACCCATGGTGTCTGTAACCACCCCCCAGCTGTTCCCTGACTGCATGTCAGAGCTGCCACAGCGAACGCGAGCGTGAATGCCAAAGATTCTAGCTTCTGACATACCCTCTCTCTCTCCCTATAGCCCTCCCCCCCATTCACCTAGCAGACGGGCGCACGAAGAAGGGAATGTACCTAAATGGGCACACTCCCAAACTATTTGCAATTGCTTATGATGCTCGCCAACCACACCAAAGGTTTAAACTGGGGAGGTGTTTCAAACACAAGGATGCCATGGCATTTAGCTGTCTTTTAAGAAAGGCCTTCAAAGACGGCCATATCTCCAGCTGGGTGCTCAGATTAAGCTTAGAAATGAGCAATGGTGTTTCAGAGCTGTACAAAGCTAAAGGGATCGCTGGGAAGGTGATTAGGAGCTGTTTAGATTTAGTTGTTTAATGCTGTAGGTTATTTTTTAAGGAATGTACATCGTTCTTAATGTACCACAAGAGTCACGTATATGAAAATCTATGAGGTCTAAAAAGAACTGATGACTCCTTTTTAATAAGACTGTGATTCTGTATGTTAAGTTAAACTTTTTGTCAAGAAAATTAATTAAATCAAATCCTATTATCACAGTAGCCCTTACTTAAAAGCATTAACTAGGTCTTAATTTATCTAGGCCTTTATTTGTTATCATGCCCTGTTTTTCCTTTGTTTACTTTTTTTTTTTTTTTTTTTAAACTTAAATCTTCAAATTATTACAATTTTAATATACGTCCTAAACAATGATCTCACGTTACGGTCTCGCCATGAGTTGGTTTATTCTCTTTATTAAGGATCATAATAATATCCTGAAAACTTGCATAACCGAGTATGATGAAGTGATATAGCAGTCACGTCATCATCAGTCTTGTGCGATCTCATATTGACTAGAGCACAGCTGGCGTCAAATAAGATGCTATGTTAAAGTGGGACGTTTGTCAATAAAAAAGTATGCTAACTACAAGACCTATCAGCATGTGACATAAACTCTCAGAATAAACACGACAGCTATCGGATCAATTGTTAGCCATCAAAGTTAACACAATCAGACACATGGACATCTTTCTCCCAGAGTGCATCCCTCATCAACCAACACTGGACATTTATCAAAGTAATGCATTAATAAGTGAGCAATTACAAAATCATATTACATTGTACTGCATGGTATATAATACTGTTTTCATTTTTATTATTATTATTATTGTTGTTCCCTTAGTAAATAACAATTCTCCTAAACTATTGCATATTTGTATGCACTTACTCAATACTCCTTATTACCTCTATTCCATTACACATCCTCCTTAGCATAAATTATTTATTATACACTAAATCTTGTAGCTCAGTTTACTCCCTAATCCATTTCTTTTACTTATTTGCATATAAATGTTTCATGCTTTCACCAAGACAAATACCTCATATATGTAAGATGCCCCTATTTCTCATGCTGATAATGGTGACATGACAGTTATAAATTAATTAGACATATAAACTCTCATGGCATTTCTGTCGTATTTTGTCCTAAACTAAGTGCCAGAAACTTTTTCCTCTAAAGCGAAGTGAAAGAAGGGAAGAAAAACATGAACTGATGTGAGAAATTGAACAAGGAGGGACATGAGAGAGAGAGAGAGAGAAAGAGAGAGAGAGAGAGAGAGAGAGAGAGAGAAAGAGAGATAAAGAAAGAGAACAAAAGCCTGGGGTTACTCTCGGTGCATGAACTGTCATTTATATATTGAACATGAATCATCTTCATTGAAAGGAACCCACACACTGACCACAAACACATCAAAGCAGTCCAAAGATCAAATTCAACAGTGTGTATTGGATAAATTAAGCACATAGAGGTGTTTATACACCCATGTAAAACTCCCAGCCATCATGTTTACTGTCACAGGTGTTAAAATCTTCCTACACAGTTGTTGGTATTGAATTGCTTATACTGTATTATACAATGTATAATCACTTTATTAGGCTATGTTTATTACTGGCATTTTAATTAGAGCAAAACTAATGCAGTGAGCATAACATTTAGGATTCATTTATGTTTAAATATGAATATCATTAAGTCTGACACCTGGTTTTGCACGTCTGCTAAAAATCCTGCTACAAAAGACTATACCATGCTTAAAAAAAAAAAAAAAACCTGACAATACTTAATGAATGTAGAATAAATGATCTGCCACCTGTCATCTAAATATCGCGCTTCTCCTCTGATGTCAATTTGAAAAATGTATGATGTGCATTTGGATATGAAAGGCATTTGCAGATGAGATGTGGTCATTGCCCATAAAATGAATCAAACTATGCGCTTTTCAGTACAAATCCATCATGTCATCAATGCACTAAAAGCACACAAGAAGGCAATAGGTGGTCATGAGATGTGATCGTAGTTGAAAAATTGATTTTAGACAGCAACATATTAACGAGAGTGAAGATCCCTGCTGTATGTGATATTTCTCCCATTTGAACACAAAATGACCCGCAATATATTCACGTCAGGTATAGAAAATATAATTAAACACATTATCACAATAGTCTCTGTATTAGGGCTTTCAAATTCATTTGCATTAATTAATATTTCTACAGTAAGCCTATAGTGTTATTTTACAAAGGCCTAAGCATTTGCATTACTTAAACTATAAAAAGTAAAACATGTGTCAATTCCTAAAGCAAAGCAACTTACGAGAATTTATTAGGTAATATCATAATTTTTGCATAACTTCCAGATAAATTTTTTATTTATGAACTTACAGCAATGTTTTATTGACGTTGTTAATATTTAGCTAGAAATTAGTGAGAAATTAAAGTGGCGACGTGGTTGTAGAGGCCATGGGAGTGGTCACTTCCTGATGACTTCTCCCCTATCCTCTGAGCACAACGACTCACTGACTAAATTGATAAGGATGCAAATGATGCCAATCCTATAGTATGGGTTTTAGAGTAAATAATCTTTTTTTGAACAAGTTTTAAATCTTTGACAGATTCTGTAGTGTTAAACAGAGCTTGAACACCGATTACAATGATGACCAGAACACTAAACAGAGGAATATCTTTTGGCAGATCACTATTCAGCTCTCCAGTTCATCCTTCAACACCTAATCAATACTCTTTAGGGTTTTTTTCTTCCTCTTTCATTTAGGTTTACCACAAGCCATGACATGATCTTCTATTCTCAGATATGCTCAATAACTCAGCACACTTTATGTCTTATACGTTCATCCTACATAGTCCACAAAGTGACTGCTAGGAATGAATTACTTGAATGTAATATTGTAAGTGGTTAATTATCGCTATTATGTAGTTAAATATTGCATTATGTAATTTCAAAATGAATATAGAAATAAAGTATGCCATAAATGACAAGCATTTATTTAGGAACCTTTTTTTCCATAAACTGTACATAACACACACACACACACACACACACACACACACACACACACACACATATATATATATATACACACATATATATATATATATATGTATATATGTGTATATATATATATATATATATATACACACACATATATATATA
>JAOVVB010000028.1:8310945-8339803 GCA_028570985.1 Heterobranchus longifilis | reverse complement strand
ATACACACACATGTTTATACATACTGTATATATTACATGCTAATGCAATAAGAATGAGGAAACCTTATTTTCAGAATCACTGATGTGATTTTCTCACCTTGCTCTACGTCATGTTTCTTTTTCTCAGGTCTCGGGTCTGTGTAAGTTCTTCCAACAGCACATGAAAGTGTGTGGAGCTGATCTTGAATCGGCAGGAGGGGGAATTGAGTTGTAGAGGATGCTAACAGCAGCCCACAGCACAGCCGTGTGGAGGTAGGGGGGAAAGCTCATCTCTGTCATCCCCTCAGAGAGAGGACACACCACTGCAACTCTACACCACGGCACCTCAGTGCAACCTCAGCTATTCCCAATAACACAACAGACTCAATCTCACACACACCCACACCCACACACCCCCTCCACACACACACACACACACACACACTCACAAGCACGTGTAAGTACTTTAACTGTTCCTGACCTCTAATAGAGAAGGAAAGGGAGAAAGCAAGAAAATTACATTAACCAAACAAGCTGAAACATATCATAATGTGGCCGAGTCAAGTTCCTACTTACTTCCTGTATAATTGTGCACAAATTTAAGTGGTGCTCATTATGCAAAATGGAATGCATTCTCATACAGGGTTTGGTATCTGTTCCAAGGAAACAAATTATGCTGTATGAAATGTCCATTAAAGGAAGACTTCATTCGTTTTCAACTTAACTTGACTATAATCCCCAATCGCAACCATGACATACAATTTTACTTGATTTGCTGTACTGAGATGAACTAAAAACCGGTTTACTTAAAATCTCACTCATAATTAAAGTCTCAGGGCAATTGTTGAATGTTGAAAAACTGAAAGATGAGAAAAAATGAAAATATTAACATTTTAACATTAAAGGTCTTACATTAAAGAAAGAAAAGTCGTATTAAAATGTCATTTGCGTTGCATGAGAATTTGCAGTTTCCGTGTATGATATGCATATAAAGTGACTTCATGCTTAGAAGCTTATTAATACCTTTGACTGAAGAACTGCCCTTGGACTCCCATTATGTGCAGTGTGTCAAGTAAACAAGATTTCAGTTCTTTTCTGAATACATGAAAAAAAAAAAATGTTGCACGAGGTAACCAAACTGACTCAGTACATGCAATGAAAAAAATTGTAAAGGTTGAAAAACCTGAGAGCATTCCTTTAATCTGTATAATAAGTATGTTAATTCAGAATCCAGAAAATGTGTGAATAAATATATACTGCTCAAAAAAATAAAGGGAACACTTAGTCCCGGTTTGACTTGAACCATGCATACACATATGAGAAGTCAAACTGGGACTAAGTATTCCCTTTATTTTTTTTGAGCAGTATTTATGAATATTGTTATTCTGACAACAGTCCTGGTGCTGACTGTGGATGTTAAAAGATAAACAAACAGACAAATAAAGAGTAGCTCAGAAGAAAAGAGGGGTGATTTGTGCAGATAAAATGGTGAGTAAATGTGTGTGAGTGTGTGTGTGAGTCAAGAGGGGTGGAAACCCAGTCTCTGGTTTCTACTCATACAGTTGATCATACCCCCAGTCACCTTTTCCATAATGTTTGAGTCCTGATGGCTTGATGAAATAATGACATCATGATGATACATGGATTAGCATAGTATGCTAGAATGGTGATACATGTCTGACTAAAACTACTACTAGGATAACCGGTGCTGGTGCATGCCTTGTAACAGTGCAGCAAGGTTGCTTCAAATACTCTATATTGCATGAAGGGCAGGTGAAAATGAAACTTTTTAGGTATGTAGGTGTTTTTTCATGTTCGGGTGTATGCTCGTGATATGCGTCCGTGTTTTACATAGTATGACACCCACGAGTCACGATCGATACTGAGTCACAGGCAGAGAGAAACACACACTTCTTTTTTTTTCTTTCTTTGCCATTACAAAGAATCAAAACATTTTTTCTCAAGTTTCCTCTTGGCTGGATATTAAACTGTGCAAAGATTGATTTAAATGTGTTACTATTTGTGTTTTTTCTGAGTCATAGCAGAAGAGAAAGCATGCAGGAAATCACTGAGATGATGAAAAGGAAACACTATTCAAGTTCAACTGCAGCACTGTGCAATAACTACTCTGAATCCAGAACTACACAATAAAATCCCAAGTGCTCGTTTAACACTTTCAGAGTTCATACGAGTCAGAATGGACGTATATAAACACTCTGGGTGTTAATTTAACACTGGGAACTTTGCTGTGTATCTGCACTATGGGCAAGTATTTGTGTGCGTTTCATTCCCATTGCATTTGGGTTCATCTTCTATACATGCTTATCCTGTACAGGGTCGCAATGGGCCTGCAGTCTATCCCAGGAGACTTTGAGCATGAGGCAGGGTACACCCTGGACATGGAGCCAATCCACTGCAGGGCACACACTACGGGCAATTTGGGAACACCAATTAACCTACCCCGGAGGAAACCCACCATGTGTGCATGGGTCTCACCAAGCACAATGAGACCCATGCACAAAGACTCGAGGTGGAAATCAAACCCTCGACCCTGGAGGTGTAAGGCCACAGTGCTAGGCATTACGCCACCATGCCACTCCTGTGCTGGTAAACTGATTTTTTATTTTTTTTTGGTAAAAATTTAAAACCTTTAAATATTTGAACCCAATGCATGTTGTTTTTTGATGATGGTGGAAAGACGCTTGTTCAAATTATTATGTACTTATTTCATTGGGTTGTGTTCTGGTAACCATGTAGGCCGTAGCAAATGATAATTTTCATGGTATCAACCCATTCATTAAGCCTTCATGCCCTTTGGATGATCCTGGAAGATGCCACTCTCATCAAACTGAAATGTTCAATCATAAGTTAAAGATCATTAGTTTAACTTTAACTTTTTACGGATATACAGTGACTCTTTTGTTCAATCAAATGATGCCAGCAAAATGGCTACCCACAGCATAACTACTGTATTTTTACTTTTTTTATTTCCCTAAATGTATTATTGTACATGTATGTGCTTCACTAAAAATTACTTCACATAAATTTCACTGAAAGGCTTAGTAAGATCGCATTGTGTTTTCTAAACTCTCCTGTTCTCTTTCTGTTTCACTTTCTCCCTCCTAGTTCATAGTTAATGTAGCGTTTTATATTTGAAATTGTACATATGCAGCAGTTTTGGACCTTCATATGGCAGGGTAGTAGAATTCAGTGAATCAGGACGTGCCCAATCAGAAGGGAGGCCCTATAGGTATAGAGACTCTCGCCATGGCATGTCTCCAAGGGAGTGTCTCTTGACAATCCTGTTCTGCAGGTTAAAAACCAAAAGAACCGGTTGGCTGAGTTCAGGAAAGAGAGTAACAAAAGCTAACAACACCATAGACAACTTGTCTGCTGCGTGTCAACTATAAATCACACAGGGATAATTCTTCAGAAATAAAAGTTTATTTGTTGGTTTGCCGTCATCGCTGAATGCAACACTTCATTGGAAAATAAAAAACAATCAACGATCGAAGCCGTCACAATCGACCCATTCGTTTAGCCACGGAGAGAATAACAGGCATTGAGAGAGAAAGAGAGAAAGAGAAAGCAGTCTATAATGCCAAGAGCACATGGTAAATAAAATGGGAGGAATAACAGTGAGTGTGTGGCGAAAGCAGACTTCAGTGTCGCGTGACTCCAGCTCTGTCTCTGGAAAGCCGGGAGACAAAACTGCTCTTCACGCCCAGAAAGAAGTGGGTTTATGGGGCAGAGGGAGGAAAACAAAGAAGGAGGTGGAGGAGTTCAGGGCAGTCAAACTTCACTGTGGTGGTGTGTTTGTGATATATTCATGTGTGTTGCATTGAACTGGCTATATACAATATAAAATAAAAAGATTTTCCTCTAAATTCCATGCATCGGTTTTTCAGATGGAAGCAGATGAAAGTGAAGATTGAGTTTATTTTTAAACAAAACATGAACAATACCGACCAGGTAAACCTTAGGAACCCAAACATGAAGTACAATCTCAAGGCAAAACATAAAGAGTACAGCTGACAGTAAGCAACAAAGAGGAACAAATGTTGGACAATGACTGCCATAAAAGACATGGTGCTTAAACAAATTATAAAGAGAAATGTAGGAGAGTGAATGAGACATGGAACACATACAAGAGGGGGACCCGACAGCAAGGTGAGGTCCTTCAGGTGATAAGGGCCAGCAGGATTAGCTTGGAGTGCTTTCCTTAGCATAGCCAGCAGAAGATATGAGATCCTCAACAAGGCACTAAGGCTTTACAATCCCTTCCGCAAAGCTAATGGGGAGCAATTTCCTCCCAAGGCCAGAGGGGGAAAGACATCCTCCATGAATCCAGAGGGGGAAACGATGTCTTCCACAAAGCCAGATGGAAGAGCAATGTCCTCCACAAAGTCAGAGGGAATAGCAACGTCCTCTGTGGAGCTAAAGAGAAGAGTGACTTCCTCTGTGGGGTAAGAGGGGGTGGGGGGGGGATTACTTTCTTTATGAAGAAAGAGGGAGAGTAACATCCTACACAGTGCAAGAGCAAAGTACTCAGCGACGTAAGGAGACAGAGCAACAGTCTCAGCAATGTTGGAAGGCTAGATTAACGAGGAGATGGGGACGTCCTTAATGGGGCAAGGAGTTTAGCAACATTCTCAATGGAGCAAGAAGTAACATCTTTATTAGAACAAGAAGGAAGATTGACGAATGGAAAAAAAAATTCCAGAGGAGTCACATGGAATCAAACCATTGCTGTGTAGCTCTGACTCAATCCCTCCTCCCCAGTTGCCCCAACAGGTGGTTCCTCTCCAGGAGGGCTTCCATGTATGATGTCACGAATTGTAGTTGAAGGCAGATGGAGAGAAGATTAATCATTTTTTTAAACAAAAATACAGACGACATAAAACCTTGACCTACCTAGTAGCAAAAACATACACAAACTAGCGGGGGCAACCAACGTCAAATGAAACGCTAGTCGGTGACTGCTGTACAACACATGACTTAAATAGTGGTGCTTAAACAAGGCATAACGAGACAAAGGTGAGTGTGATTGAGACATGTGACATGCTAGGGTTGATGAATTCTTCACCCACTAGTGCGACTGTGACATTGAGACCCATTATCTACTATAAAAGTAAATGCCAACTATTAAGGTAATTCACATTTAATTTATCATGCAATAAAACAAAAATACACAAAGAAAGAATTAAGGAAAAACATTTTTAATACACATCTTTATTCAAAGCCTAGAACTGCTTGTGCGTCTGCAATTGTTAAAGCGGATCATGGTCTACCTAAAGTCATCTTTGTAGATAGCCTAGGAAATTTTTGAAAGTTTATACAAATTATTAAGTGTTTTCCTAAATTTGATATTGTTTTTTTTATCGGAAGAAATTTGTTTTTGAATAAAATCCTTAAAACCTGGTTTTGGTTTTTGGAATTTTGGTTTGACAGTATTTAGCCAACAGGTTTCTCAAAACTGCAAATGGGGACATAAATTAACAAGGTATATGTTTAAGTTGTAATAACACACTTCACACAACATTATAATTTTTTAAATCATTTACCTTGTTGGTTTATGTCCCTATTTATATAGTGAATATTTTTAATGTAACCGACTTTGAATCCAAACCAAAAAAAACAAACAAACATATTTTTTTTATCTTATATCAAACATAATAGACCACGTGTAAATGTCCTAACATTTTACCATGTCACCTTGTACATGTGGGCTGAGAAAAAATATCACATAATTTTCATAATCTAGTGGAGTCAAGTCTTTTCCAAGTCTAATCCAAGTCAAGTTTATTTATGAACATTTCTTTCTGCACCTTCATATCTCATTTCACTCCAAAATATTGTATATCTTAAAGATAAGTAAATAAAGGCAATTACCATTTAACACAAATGAAGTAAATTAGCCAGGACATATTCAGCCCAACTCTTTTGCTTGCACTGGAATTATGAGGCTAAGAAATGAAGGGCTACTTCATGTTAAATCAAAATGGCTGCCACCACATCACTGCAGCATCAAGCAAGATTGTGTTTATTAAGTAAAGTAAAATACACATACACTATATGGACAAAAGTATTTGGCCAAACCTGTTGATTATTGAATTTAGGTGTTTCAATCAGGCCCCTTTATCCCCAGTGAAGGTCAATCTTTATGCTTCAGCATACAAAGACATCTTGGACAATGCTATGCTTCCAACTTTGTGACAACGATTTGAGAAAGATTTTGTTCTATTCTAACACGACTGTGTCCCAGTGCACAAAGCAAGGACTATAAAGACATGGTTTGAAGAGTTAGATGTAGAAGAACTTGACTGGCCCTAACACAGAGCCCTGACCTTCAACCCCATTAAGCACCTTTGTGATGAGCTGGAACCGAGATTGCGAGCCAGGGCTTCTCGTCCAACATCTGATCTTATAAATGCTCCACAAAATGAATGGGCACGGATTCCCACAGAAACACTCCAAACTCCAAGAAGAGTGAAAGCTGTTATAGCTGCAAAAGAGGGACCAACTCCATATTGAAGTATATGTATTTGGATACAATGTCATTGCAGGTTTGGGCAAATACTTTTGTCCATATAGTGTATTTCTAGAGGTGTTCTGAAATTATAATGATATATTTTTTATTCCAAAATAATAATGCATGCTGTCAAGAAAAATTGCGTAAACTTTGTTTTTTTGCTACACTATTCTTTAAGGTGAAAGAGTGGAGTGTGTATTATACCGTATACTGTATTATAAATATGAAGCAGTGCTTCATGCAGGTCAAAATACAAAAGTTCCTTTAATATATATACACGCTATAGTTACACACTTTAATACATATATATATATATATATATATATATATATATATAGATAGATAGATAGATAGATAGATAGATAGATAGATAGCCAGTTTCAATGCCAGTTTCAATGACTAGTTAAACTTAGCTCAGAGAATCCACTCAATGTATGGCACTTTTAAGGGTAGCACTAGATAAAGACTTTTAAAGGTTTGTCTAAGGAGGAGTTTCATTTTAAAAAGTTTGACAATGACAAAGGAATGGGAATGGAGAGCGAGCAGAGCTTTTCAGAATTGTGAATGCAAAACCACGTGTTGCTTACAAGGGAGCACCTAATGAACTGCCTTTGTGTGTGTGTGTGTGTGTGTGTGTGTAAGTTTGCAGCTGGGGCAGGAGACATAGGAACACACACTCACTGTGCTTGTATTGATCGTGCTGCAGCCAGAACTCATCTAGAAGCACATGCCCTGGCGCACTACGAGAGAGAGAGAGAGAGAGAGAGAGAGAGGCAGGAGAGGGAGGGGAATATAGTGGGAACAAAAGACAACCAGAATTTTTACTCCAGCGTTTGGACAAAGAGGGTATGTGTATGTGTGTCAGCCACACACTCTTACACACACACACACACACACACACACACACACACACACACACACACACACACACACACACACCGAACGAATAAGAGAGAGGCTGAAAGACTGCTGGCTCTCCTGGCTTCGGCCCAGAGGATGATGTCATAGGGATGACTTCACCATGCAGTGTCATCACGGCCTCCTCCCCTGCTCCCCATCCATCCATCCATCCCTCCCCCTCTTTCTCTCTCCCTTCATCTCTCTCTTTCTCTTTCTCCCTCACTCCACCCTCACTGAGAAGGTGCTGCTACAGGCACTCGCGCCAAAACACAAGCCATGACAATCCGTCTGCCTGGGCTACCGCCACTGCACTGTTTAAAGACAAAGAGGCACAATTAGAACGACAGAAGTGAAGGATCACAATAAAAAAAAAAGTCAGAAAGTTGAAAGCAGAAAGAGAGAATTGTCATATTGTCAGGTGTTAAATAAAAAAAAAAAGTGAGCCAAAAGAATTAGAGACCTGTGTTGGAGATGCTAAATAGGGATTAAGTGGCTTAGGGACAGTGAAAGGGAAAGTGAGAAAAAGGGAGAGAGAGATATTGTGAGGGGGTGGGCTGGTTTAATTACATCTCTCAGTGCCACTCTGCTGCCATAAGGCCCAACAGTAAACAGCAATGTGCATGCACACAATACACACACACACTCACGCGCACACACACACACAGCAGGGCATAGGGAGGTGCAGTTCTACCACCCTTACAGACTGCTTCCGCTTACTCACACAAACAAATGACGACAAACACAGCAAAGAGCGAACACATCTCAATATAAGGGCATGGAGTGCACATAAAACAAACAAAGCAGCCAACGGATTATTTAAAAGGCCATTTTCGGATTTGCTGTTTTTTTTTTTGTTTTTTTTTACCTATTGGTCAAATCTTTTTGAGTAAGTATTATTACTACAATAGAGTAGTAAGATCCACACTATAATCTTTGTACCCTGTGCCCTTTAAAAAGTCAAAACAAGAGTGAGGTGTGTAAGGTATATATTCTAATATTGATATGATATGATATGATATGATATGATATGATATGATATGATATAATATAATATAATATAATATAATATAATATAATATAATTAACCCATCCTTTACACATTCCCATTTTTGGTTAAGACTGGTTAATGCTAGATCAGTGTTAAAAAAAAAAAAATCATTTGGGCAGCAGTAACTATATCCAGATTGGGCCAGACCTGGACCAGGCAGGGGAGCGACAGGCTTTGGACCGATGAAAAGAGAGTGAGAGAGAGAGGGATAGAGAATAAGAGAGAGAGAGATAGAGAGTGAGTGCAAGAGAGATGTATGCATTGCCAGGACTCCTGACTCTAATGCATCTGTCACTGAGTCACAAGTATCAACTGTGATTGTGTGCCTCCATGTCTGTTATATGTGTGATCTATACCCTGAATATTCAACTGAATTAAAGGAGAGTTTATCTGCATGATATTCGCTTCATTACTCAATTATCTAAAGGTTAAAAAAAATTATATTGTGTATATGAAAACCTGCACTGAATTCAAATAGAGCACTTATGTCAACAACAAGAGGTATACCCGCTACCTAACCGTGTCTACTCGTGCTTGTAGTTGTCTATATAAGTGGCCATAAATGTGCATTTGATTAAATATTTTAATAAAGTACTAGTGTCATAAATTGAGCTAAAGGGACACTTTAATACAATACTGGTCATTTTATCCAAGTTACAAAAAATGACCATGCTTGAAATTCACAGTCTGATGATTTTTGTATGAGCGCACACTTTGACTCAGAGGGGCCTCAACCTCAAACCGTCTGTAGCCAAATTCTGTCAATGCACAGATTTATTTTAGAAACATAATCCACAATTTTAATTCTCAATGTTACACGGACAACTATGTACCACTAGATTTCATCTGTATGAAATGGAGGCAATTGAAATCCTAAATTTTATTAACCACTAAGCCCAAAGTAATCACATTGACTTAAAAGTGTAGGTATATATATCATATTAACAATGAATTTTTTCTAGTTTTACTAAACCTGCAATTCTGTTCATATTGACATTTTGAATATTTCAAGTATTTAACTTTTAGATTAAGCGCATTAGTTAAATTGTCCAGATGATTAATCTTATATTGAATAAACAGAAACTATAATAATAGTGATTAATTATTTGTGATGTCCATCAGTGAAGAAGAAAACCTTTTTTTTTTAAACTAATAAATGTACCTTTATTGGTTATGCCTTACTGATCTTTATCATTATGTAGTTACTGTATACTGACACTAACTTAACATTTGAGTTCTCTCTCTCTCTCTCTCTCTCTCTCTCTCTCTCTCTCTCTCTTGCTTTAGTTCTTCTCTAGCACATGGTTCAAATGGGGCCCTCACCAGGTCTGGTTGTGATTAGACCAGGCTAATGTGTAAAACCTCACTATCTTAAAGGCACTAATAGCATGGCCCATTAACGACATACTAATTACACTGTGTTTGTGCCCAGGGGGAGGGAGGGGGCTGCTGCTTTGAAGTTGTGCCACAGCGTCTGCCTGTAAGACGGCTACTTACTTCAGTGAGGGGGTGGAGGGTGGTCACAGACTGAGGCCTGTAAGAGAAGTTAACAGTAAAGTGCTGACAGCCTTGTTTATCTGTTAAGCTGCGACGCTCTCTCTCTCTCTCTCCCTCTTAAATATATCTGTTATCAATATAGCTTTCAATTGAGCTTCCTAGTATTGTGCACTTACTCCCTACAAACCTCAAATTACTTCATGTCTTCAGCAATTCTTCAACTCTTTCTTTAGCCTCTTACACATGCCCACATTATGGAGGAATTTAATTGGGAAAGTTACTGAGTTATAGCAAGCTGGAGCACCATCAATCAATCAGGATGAAATTTTGTGCATTTGCAATAGATACATATTGGGAGGGAATATCTCATCCCTTATGTGTGTTATATAGTGTTTAAAGCCATTTGAATGGTGCAAAGCCCAAGGACTCATTTATCATTTTTTAAGAAAATTGCATGTAATATTTTCAGAGGCTGACTGAAAATTACTACAGCAGACTACAGCAGATATTCTTTATACTGTCATGTTAATCAGTTAACTGTATGTTAATCAGAAATGACCAATCAGAAATGATACTGTTCATGGTACATGGTACGTCCACGTATGTCCACGTAGCATCAACCACAAACTTCATACAGTAGTTATCACAGAAATGCGGCTTATCACAAAGAGCACACCATGCCATAAATGTTCGGTAACAAAGCTCAGATACTGACAAACTAACTTCACTTCATTTTATAGGACACCTTTTTTGTCCTAATTGAACGGCTGGTCTTATTTGTTAATTAGTTTTTACTTTCTTTTGGGTAATTAATATGAATCAAATGGTTTGCACTGAAAAAACCCAAAATGTATGTGTTCAATTTACGTAAACGGGTCATTATAGCGCAATCCATACATTTTCAGTAACTAATAGCTTCTATATGATTTGAATAGATTTTGGCAGTAGCAAGTCTCTTTACCCCTTAATATACACATCTCAGAAGTTCTCATAAAATGTGATTTTCTCTCCCAAAGAAACTGATAAAAAAATAAATAAAAACTACATTTATTGTGTACATTCCTCTGCAAAAAATTCCAGCTTAATAAATACTCATTACCAATAAATACACAGTGGGTACGGAAAGTATTCAGACCCCCTTCAATTTTTCACTTCTTGTTATATTGCAGCCATTTGCTAAAATCATTTAAGTTCATTTTTTTCCCTCATTATTGTACACACAGCACCCCATATTGACAGAAAAACACAGAATTGTTGACATTTTTGCAGATTTATTAAAAAACGAAAAACTGAAATATCACATGGGCCTGTATGTACATTAATGGAGAAAAAAAATGAACATAAATGATTTTAGCAAATGGTTGCAATATAACAAGGAGTGAAAAATTGAAGGGGGTCTGAATACTTTATGCTGATAATATCTTTTTTTAAGTGGAAAAATTCTTCATTTGATTACACTAATGATAATATTTTCAAATAAACACCAATTTACTTCACAATTATTCATTAGAGCCTCTGTGGTAATAAGGGTATCATAGGCTGTTTCACTGGCTAATACATGCTAAACTGACAGGAAGTAATTTATAGATATTTAAAATATTAACCACTAAATCTAGTCATCTACTTACCATGAGCTAACCTGACAGGATTTTAAAGTCATATTTAGTTGAGCTGTTTATTATTTATACTGCTGACAGATATCTAACCTGACAGGAATTCTAAAGCATATTTTATAAATAATTATAGTCAGCTAGCTAACATTAGCTAACCTGACTGGATTTAATAGTCATAATATGTGCTTGATTAGAAATACTAGCTAACTATCTAAGATAAGGTAAAATTATTTGCTTTCTTTAGAGGATAAGTGGTCATATTTAAGAGGGGTGTTCAAGTCAAATGGGGACTTGTGACAAACTTTGGAGAAATGAAACCAATTTACAGAAGACTTACAAATTTGAACACACGCTTGGAGTCTATTGTCATTTCCATGAACATTCGGTGAACATTCATCTTGATGATTTTTCATCTGATTGAGTTTTTTCTCTCATTACTGTGTTCTGTTATTCTGTGCAGTCAAAAGTCCTAGTTTGACTTGAACGACCCTCGTATAACACTACTTATTAATTAATTTACTTTTAATAATTTTGGGTACAGGTGGACTACAAGATTAGATACCTAAATTTTGGCGAAATACGAGAATAGGAGTTTTCTTTTTAAAACAAGAAGCATTACAAACTGAGAGAATATTTTGTACATTATTTCTTATAGTCACATGGAAGCTTGCAACTGTCTTAGTGGCAATTTTAATATTCAATTTAGTATCAATAATAGGTTGGTTGAGCTTTAATTAAAAAAATATGAAACACATGACTTGATTGCGTTTCGTAGTCACTGGCAACAAATTGAAACAAGGAAAAAATGTTGAGGTTTGGTGCCCACAAAGCCTTTTTAATTGCAAGGAAAATTTTACACAATTTAAAAACTTCAGGTAACAGAAACATCAGCTACTTCCACTTTACCAGTTTTAGTTTTACTTAACACATAAGGATAGAACCATATCACATTAAATTAATTTGCTTAAATTGATTACTTGATTTTGGGCATCAATGATTGCATACATGTCCATTGTCCAAAAGATAATATACGAGGGTGAGTAAAAAATTATCTGCACTCCAATTATATAAAAAACGTCTATTGGCTGCAACTTATCAACGCTTTCTCTTCAAGGCTACTGTCTCCCCAGTCACTGCTGTCCGGGTGTAAACATGTTACATTAGTTCATTTGTAACTGCATGTAAGCAAAAATGGATACCCCACTTGTGATTTGCACGAAAGGAGAGCAGAGGTGCAATGATTCGTTTTTTTTGTGGTCTAAGGGTGTACCCAGTGCCGAAAGAACTCAAGGAAGAGCCATAAACAGAAGTGTTTGGATATCTGCAAACAAAATTTGTACCAATATGCTAAGGAAGGTGAAAGTCTCTTAAAGAAAATCATTACTGGTGATGAGACATGGATTCATCACTACGAGTCTGAGAGTAAACGGCAGAGTATGGAACGAAAATCCTCAATCATCAACTGAGAAAAAGTAAAAAAAATCAACCATCGGCTGGAAAATTGATACTTACAATTTTCTGGGACTACAGTGAGATTCTTATTGAAGAGCCGAAGCCTAAACTTTGGATTAAACTGACTTTCATCTGTTTGGTCCCTTGAAAGCAGCCCCACGAGGATAATGATTCACTTCTGATGAAGAAGTGAAGACAGCGGTGCGTTCTTGGCTCGCAGCTCATGTTTAAACATTTGCGAAAGCTTGTTGACAGATAGACAAAGTGTATTGAAAAGCATGAAGTTTATGTCAAAAAATTATGTATTAGTCTTTTCTAAAAGTTAATTAAAATAAATTCAACAGACATGGTGCAGATAATTTTTGACTCACTATATATAAACACAGGGGCTGTCCAGAGTAGCATGATGTCATTAGCTAAAAGCATAAACAGCCAACAGTCTCTTCTGCAGTACAATTTGCCATCGGTGTATTTAAATTGCACCTTGCAGCTTTCCTATGGAGGCAGTAATGTTAAATAAAAAGAAAATCTGTTTATGGTTGAAAAGATAAGATGCAGCCAGGAGGGCAAAAAGCAAGCGACAGTGGCTGGGCATAACCAGAGAGTGAGGGCGTTTTTTTTTTTTTTATGTCTTTCCTAAAAACAGACTCTTCTCTCATTCTGTCTTTGCTCTTGCTCAACAAAGCCTATCTTTATTTTCTGACCTGCTCAAAGTCACAGTGATGGACTTCTTGAGCTGAGCCTCTCTTGTTAGCATTCTGACTGACACAAATGGGCTCTGCGTTTAGGCCTGAGCTTGACCTTTGACCTCCCCATTCACAGCAAGGGTGCCTAACCTTGCATCAATCATGCACAATGGTCTTTTTTTCTTCAGTTTCACTCTCAATAGGCTTTAAACAGAGCTCCCCATCTGACCAATGAACCAAACTCAATCGGTTGTCCATTCAACAGGCTGTTTTTTTATTGCTAACAGCCCGTCCCATGTCATTAATGTGAAGCTAGTATGTAAAAGCGGTGTTTTACACCGGTCAGTTAGACCCCGTGTCTCTCATTCAGGTCAGCGGGGTTATTTTTTGTCAAAAAAGCCCCAGCAAGAGATGACCTCACTCCAAAGTGTGTGAGGCTGAAGGGCTATATGTGTGTGTGGTGGTAGCGTGTGTCAGAGTAGACCGGCTTAAATGGATCCCTATTAGGTCCCTCAGGACTGTGAAACACACCCTCTCAATATGATTCAGCCTTTCTCTCCATCTCCATCTTGCTCGTTTAGTGTGGGCTTCACGCCTTCAACCTGCTTTGTTTTCATTTAGTCAGGCTTTACTCTAAAGAAAACCTTCATTCATTATTAACCATATTGCGGCTCTTTGTGATGCTATCAAACAAATGTCATAAAAATAGATTTTTAATTTATTATTTTGTGATAGGTAATACCAGCTTCGATCCTGGTTTTTCCTTAGAATTTGGGCAATGTGAGTAATTTTCCATTAAAGTTTATTTTATTGAAGGCTCATTCAAAAAAGAAAATGATTCATCTCACTGTCATCAAACCATTTCTTCTCCAGTCCCTTCTCAGTTTGGGCAGTTAGTCTCTCCATTTCTCCCTCCATCTCTCTCAGAGTAGGAGTTAATTAAAGAACAGCCATGACTGGTGTTCACATGGTCCAGCCCAACGGGCGCCTGGCAAATGACAGGGCGATGTTGATATGCGGGCTCCAAAACCCAACAGAGCAGCCAAGGATAACCACCCCCCTGAACACACACCCCCTCACATTATCTACCATGACTACGGGCTCTCTATGCCCCCTCCCCTTCACCTTATGGTGTTGATATCAGCTGCCCATCAATGCTGATCTGTGAACAGCACTGCATCTCTGGTTTGACTTCTTTTCACACAGTCAGATTCACTGAACTGTAGATTTAGCCTCCACTGAGCACATAGCTTCTGGGAAAAGTCTTCCTAGGCTTGTCTATCTGATTTTCCCAACTCAACTGACTTGAGACATGCATAAATACAGTCAGGAAAAAATGTACCATAAAACAAGATTTAAGGTATTATATCAGCATTCATTAAGGTCCAAATATCAATTGTAAATGATAGAAAAAAAACTTCTTAATGGTACGGCCCAAGGGCAAGTGTTTGTAATCCAATTATAAACCAGTAAAACAAACAAACAAAAAAAAAAAAACAATGGCTAACCCATGATAGAGTTGGTCCAGAAGTAAAAACAGTGGTGGAGCAGAGGACAAGACCCCTCCCTCCCTATCCCTGGCCTCCTAATTATTAGTAATTGTGATCGTTACTGTGTGTTTGTGTTTGAGTCCACCATGGTTTATGGAACAGCATGTCAAGTGTGAAAGTTTGGAGAGAGAGAGAGAAAGAGAAAGTGTGTGTGTGTGTGTGTGTGTGTGTGTGTGTGTGTGTGTAGAAGAACTGCAAAGCATTAAGGCTACTATTGTGATTGTTACCCTTTTTCTGCTGGGGCCGCTCCATCCCCTCGGGGTATGACTCCACAAGACATTAACAGCAGATCCTTTGGGTGCTGTGGGTTGCGGGGTGGTGTCTCCATGGATCAGACTTGTTTGTCCGGTGCATTCCATGGATGCTTGATTGGATTGAGAATTTGGGGAATTTGGAGGCTGGATCAACAGCCTTGAACTCTCTGCTTGCTAAGCCCCATACATGGCAGGCTTTGATACCCTGGGTGTTCTGATACCTTTCTATCATGGCCAGGATTGTCTTTTCTTAATGTATGTATATGAATGTGGGCCTCCAATAAATATTATTGTTTTCAGAAATTGCTCATTGTAGTCTTGTCATCAAGGAACAGATATATGAATAACTGCTTAATCATCTTCACTCCTAATCAGTGATATCTTTTTCTTCACAGAACATTTAGAGTATAAAACATCCACAGAAGAAGATTCAGATTCAGTCTCTTGCAGTCTCAAACAGGAACTGTACCCTGCACAATTCCCTAAAAACCGACTCCGAATAAATCGTTCTTCTACTCAGCGTGCTCCCCCTTTGGCCAGAGAAACTTGATGAGTCACCATAAGGGATTCCCTTCCCCTCTCTATCAAATATGGGCAGGAAGAACACGCTCCATTCAGGAAGGAATGCAGGGATCCCTCTGGAGCTGTGCGTAAATATAGGTGTAGCACAGAGGAGCCGCATGTATTTCTTTTATCACACTTCACACTCACCCAGCAAGGAAAATATCACGACGATGCAACCAAGAATGTCTGGCATTTTTTGGATCAGTCATCAGCACAGCATTTTAACCAATCAGGACCACACGCGTGACTTCCAGCATCGTTCCACCCCCCACAATTTCCCTCACGTTTACAGGAAGGCCTGGTCATTTGCCAAAGGTTGAGCCAAACATCTGTAGTCCAATTAAAGTTGATGTTTTTATTGTTGTCTCTTAACCTTCTCCATGCTTTGGGAGGAAAAATATGTCAACTATGCTTGCAGACCTTTAAGGTCTAAATAAAAGGATTTTTTAAATATTTCTTTCTAGAAATAACCTTTTGTTAGTCTTCATTACTATCTTATCTTAAAACAAACTAAAATGTGAAACAAATTAATCATTGATAAAGTCCCAAACAAAAAAGCAGCTAAATATGAAAACTACTTTTTATGGCAGTTATCTGTTATCCTGTCCCAAGATAAGTGTGCTGCTTTTTGAAAAGAAACACAATCACAGAAAAAGCAATTACTCACACTGACTCAAAAAACACGCTCACCTGGCAATAGTATAATGTTCAACTCCCATTGAATGGACATTTGGCCAAATCTGTCACCCCTAAGAAATGGGCTTCACATATCTTCCCTTTTACTGTGAGTGAGGGTTAAGAAAACACATGAATGTAGGTGGTCTTCTGCATAAAAGACTAAGCCAACAGTGGTTATTATAACTGTATAGGAGGTGATTACTCAAGACAGTGTCAGAGTGTAGTGGGATGATTTTGACAAAATTTGCTGATCCTTCTGTTGGACCGAATCCCGTCATCTCAATGTGATGTAATTGGGCCTTTCCCAGAATAATACAACGAGTACATCTCATCACAGATATTATTTAAAAAATGTAACACTAAAAAAGTCGCCCACTCCAAGATTTCATTCAGTCACCTATAGCTTTGATTTGTAATGGCTAGTTGATGTGTAAAATTGATTCCTTATGCTCATAGAACAACCTCTTTCAAAATTTGAGCCCTCCAGAGGCTTGTACAGTGGGCATCACTCTGGAATAGAGTCAATTTGAACTCATCAGACCAAATGACATTTATTTATTGTTCCAAAGTTTAATCTTCACACTCCGTAGGTTTTTTTTTTTTGACCAAAGTTGAAAGTTTACCACTATGTGTTGAAGGGCTCTTAACCCAGTTCCAGTAATTTAAAATCTCTTTAGTGCAGCTGAAAATTTGACCTTTCTGAAATGTCAACTTTTTTGAGCCAGGCAGTGTCCAATCAAAACAATTTGTATACTGTAAAAAGTACCCTTAAAAGACCCAATGAGGTGGGCAGAATATGGTTTGCAAGGCTGAGATCAGGCCTTCAACACCCACAATTACATATTTCAATGTGAATATTCCAGGAAATTAGTAAAGTCAAAAATTCCCAAAAAAGCGACTAACACGGTAATGACAAAAATATTTCTTTAAAATGTGTCTGCGCATTAAATTAGCAGCATCACTAAAGAGAACAAAAAGGGGCCAATTGTTCGTGCCCACGCAAAACTCACCCAGCATTCCCGAACCAACACTGCTATCTGGTGCCCCAAATCAGTCGTGATTACTGGAAAAGGTGAGCATGCTCTTCCCTCACTTCGTTTGGCATCACCATTCTTCTCTGGAGCCTTCTAAAACTCAGCAGCCTCACAGTAAAATTACATGTGCCGAACCGACTCCTACGGAGTTAAACTGAATATGATTCAGCTCCGTAGGAGTAACTCTAGGCTGTGGGAGCAAATGTATCACTGGTGTTTTTACTCAACCACTCTAGGATGTTTTTGTGCCTATATTTGCGAAGATGGTGCATCGTTGAGCTTTGGAAGGTGGTTCATAAAGAGTCACTCTATAAGAATACCTTGCACTACTCAACACGTCATCATTGCTAGCACTAATTATTATTTTGCAACATCTCTTGTCTACTGTTAAAACAATTCTTTTATTTCTCTTGCCATCCTTTTTCTTTCTTTCCATTTCCTTTTCTTTTTGCCACTGCTGCAATTTCGGAAAGACCCAAATGTTCCCAACAGGAGACAACAAGAGGATAGTGGCACAGAGAAATTAAAGACCCAAGGAGCCCGACACTATCATTAAAGGGAGCAATATGCCAGCAAATCACTCTGCGGAGTTTCTGTAGGTTGGAGCAAAAAAGAAAAAAAAAAAAACAGTCCCTCTTTGTGGCACGACAGTTCCAGATGCCACTACCCCTAATTGAGCCACTCGTTGAAGTCAGGGTGAAATAGCATATTAGTGTGTCATCTATCCTGGGAATACTAAAATTGCTTGACGTACTAAGCGAGACACAGCTTACAAGATATATTTGAACATTTAGTGTTTAGACCGGATAGCCCGCTGCAGGAAACATCAAGGCTCATGATAAAGAGACATAATAATGATACATTTAGTGCCATAATTAGAAATACACTCCTAAAAAATCAGATCAGGAACGTGTAAGTGGCTACTTAAAGTGAAAAGCACTGTTTATATGTATTTAAATAGTTAAGAGTTTGATGGAGCCCTCACTGTTCTGCTTTACACTGAACCTTTATGCAGTTGGGTCCAAAAGTATTTGGACAGTGACAGGAATTGCATTATTATGGCTCTGTACAACACTACGGTAGATTTGAAATAAAGCAATCAACATGTGATTTAAGTGCATTAACTGTTTAGAAATTTCAGCGTTTTTTTTTTTTTGATGAAGTCCCTCCATTTTTTACAGGCTCAACGTAATTAGACAAACTAACATGATTATAAATATAAGGATTATGTTTAATACTTGGATACAAATCTTTTACAGATAAAGATTGCCTGAAGTTTGGATCCCACAGACATCAGATAGAGTTTCATCCCTTGAACTGATTTGCCAGGCAATTATTAAAGCTGCTTGTGGGTCTTCTACCTTTTTGTTCTCAGTAAGTAAAAAGCAGCTCAGTTGGGTTGAGGTCAGGCAATTGACTCAACCCTTTAAGCACATTCAGTTTCTTGGCCTCAAAAGGCTTTTGGGATTCATAAACATACAGTTTAGGTCATTATCCAGTTGCACTGTGAAGCACTATCACATCAGTTTTGTATCAGCAGTCACATCATCAATGAAAAAAAATCATTACCCAGTTACATTTACAGTCATACATGCCAATGCCATAACACTACTCCCACCATAGCATCCCACATGTGGTGATGTGGCATGTTTTGGATCATGATCACTTCCTTTCTCTTATCTTGAGTATAACATTTTTAAGGTAATCCTGAAGGTATCACTTACTGTAGGCTTCAAAAATGATAAACCTGCCTCCTGAAATCTGAAAGTAATTAAAAAAAATATTTTAGTAGTTCACTTTGGCAAAATTTCAAAAACGTGTGTAACTGTCCAAATATTTATGAACTTAAATGTTCTGTGTAGAGCCTTGTGGTAAACCTGATTTTCTTGTAGCCCTTTAATGGTTAACATGAATTTATATAAGCGTATGCATATATTATCACCAGTTGGAGTTCTTTGCTTTTTAAAAACGTTAAACTCTCAATGCTGCTTCAAGATAATAAAGGAGGGCGGTTGGGCATTGGGGCTAGCAACCCTGTCCCTCTAAAAACCACCATAGCTACAGAAATGGTGGAACCCATCACCCGAAGGAAAAAATAATACAGTTAAATACAGTCTTAAAAAAAATATTTCTCAAAATTTCTCCTTGAAACATTTGTTGAAATGGAAATTGTCTATTGAATGGGTTTACAAAAACCTCTACTCAATTTACTCATGGCCACAAGAAAAATTAATATAGGGTTCTAGCTCACTCAGAACTTTGTGTTCTGAAAGTGTATAGGTCAGAAACAACTAGTTAGGTAGTTTTTAGGGTACTTAACTTCTGAAAGTGGTTCAGCTTGAAAATCCTTTCTGAAAGCAAAATCACTGATATAGACTATGTGGTCCAAAGTATGTGGACACCTAACATTGACACCCATATGTGTCTGTTAACCATCCTCTTTCAAAGGCTCGTTATTAATATGGAATTGGCCAACATTTGCAGCTGTCCACTAGGTTTTGGAAAGTTGCTGTGAAGATTTGGCCATTCAGAGTGCAAATTAAGAGCACTGATGGTGCTTCTGGGCAGGCCACCTGAGTTCTTTCTAACCAACCAAGCAAAACATGGATTTCATGTTATCTTGCTGAAACAGTTTTAGGCTACTTAGTTACAGTAAAAAAGAAATTGAATGCAACAACATAAAATATATTCTGGACAGCCATGTGCCTCTGACTTTATGGCAAAACTTTGGGGAAGGCCCACACACTGAGCATATTCACCTCAAGGTCAGATTGTACAATGCTCAGAGAAATACAAAAGCTACAAGAGCTACATCTCTGACAGTACAGGCCTCACTGAGATTGTTAAATGTTAAAGTCCATGACAGCATAATTAAAAGAAGACTGAACAAGTGTGGTTTGTTTGGAAGGGTTGCTAGGAGAACAGGGTTCTGTTCATAAAACTGCATTTGAATTAACAAAAAGACTGCTAGAACAATGTCCTCTGGACAGTTTTTTGCCCTTATTGCCCAGCACCATGTTTGGCGAAAACCAAACAAGGTGCCGGGCCTGTTTGGTGAAAAGCAAACAGAATTTCAACAGAAACACCTCATATCCACAGTGGCGGTGAAGAGTTGTTGATTGGGGCTTATTTTGCAGCCACAGGACCTCGGCAGCAACCATGAATTCCTCTGTATACAAGAGTATTTCTAGAGCCAAATGTGAAGCCATTTGTCTGACAGCAAAGCAAAATTTGTGTCACGCAGTGATCTGAAGCACACCAGTAAATGTACTCCAGAATGGCTAAAAATGTAAAAATTTAAGGTTTTGGAATGGCCTAGTCAAAGTCCATACCTCAACCTCAACTGAAATGCTGTACCCGGACTTTAAGAGAGCTGAGTATAAGCTAATGCCCATAAATCTCATTGAACTGAAACAGTGTTGTAAAGAAGAATGGCCCAAAATTCCTCCCAAAAAATGTGAGAGACTAATGAAGTCATACAGGAAATGAATCCTTCACGTTATCGATGCTAAAGGTGGATCTACTAGCTATTGAGTCATGGGGGTCATTTAGCATTGCCAACATGTTTTTTTTTATATTTTTTTTTGGGGGGGGGGGTTAATTTTTTTAAATAAATGATGACATGGTGAAAAAAGTTATATGTTGTTAGTCTGAGGTTGTATTTGCCTGAAACTAATACCCACTATGATTGTATGATTTTTACGTTTTTACTCAAAAACAGATAGAGGGGGTATGAACTTTTGAACTCGACCGCATACTCCCAGAACAATGGTTTCCTCAAAGGCATAGTCAGGGGTTCTTATGTTTCTAAAGTTCTTTTTGAATTCCATTATTGTAAGAATAAAATCTTTTTTTGTGGTCCAACAGAAGGACAATCCACTGGTCCAGATTAATATTTTTTTCCAAGAAGTAAAATGTAAAAGAGGTATCAGAAGATACCTTGTAGAAGAGTTGTGTACGTAGGTGAAGGTCCACTCAAGCAAATTTATAAGTGTTCCAGCGGCTGAAAGTTTAATTGGTGATGAATCAGACATACCACTCCCATATGGTAGTCATGGGATGGTGCAGCCCTTATAAGGCTCTGCTTATGCTATGTGTTTGATGTGCTATGACTGAAATAAAGTATCTACGCAAATGCGTCTTCCAGATGTAATTTAACCTCAAATTAAAATTAATGATAATAAACACAAGTGGCAGCTGAATTACTCTGGCCTCTGATTTCTTGTGTCTCTCATGATAAACCAAACAAAAAATCCCCATCTGGACTGGACATCTGTGATACTTGGCAGGTCAGTTCCATTAATGGTTTGCATTAATGTGAGTTAATACTGTGTATCTGAGTGGTAGCGGTAGTTTCCCATGGTGGGGGGTGTCTCTGCTACTCCCCATGCCAGACTCAGAGTTGTCTTTAGGCTGAGATCATGACTCCACTGTTAGATTGAACGTCTGGATGTCTAGTAGGGTCTTAATACTGTACCTTGCAAGTAGATCTCAGTCTGACTCACCTAACTGACTGTTGGAAAAGACGTAGACCCAACAAAAGGACTTTATCACTCAAATATTCAGACATGAATACATCCCATTGCCATTCCCGTTCACTCTCATTCTCTTCTCTTTTTCCATGACTTGTGGAATTCATGACTAACCGTCTTATTCCTCCACATGGGAATCACATGTACCTTTCCCTCTCTCTGTCTCTTCTTTCCTTTTCTTTTCCGTACATAGAGAAAAATAATTGCCTTGACATTCCAACGAGGTCACCCTTAACAATGCAAGCGACTGGCCACCAGCAACAATCCAGCCATAGTCTGCCAGCGAAAATATCCAAAGTATTTCTAAACTGGGAGACATTCTTCCTGTTATTGCTGGTCACTGGTTCCTATCTTATTTCTAGATGGGGGGTTGGGGGGAATGTCAAAGCATCTTCCAGACCACAATTTTAGAGATTACATGAACATTAAGGTATTCAGGCTGCATGCTGAACCAGATGGTGTGAGGGAGTGACGCTTAGTGAGTATGTGATAACAGGAAGTTGCTGGAGAAGCTACACAATGCACCAGCGAGGGCCGAGCTGATCCGATGGTCCTATCTGTCAGCAGCTATTCTTGCTCTTCTCACACACCTACACAAACACGAATACACACTTTTCCCTCCTTCTTTCACATGAACAGGCACTGACGTCCTCCCCTGGATCAAACCCCACTGTGATAAAATTGATTGTTTCAGCGCCTTGTGCTTAATCCACTGAATGACCTACTCAGGGGGATTGAAAAAGACTAGTCTAAATCACTGTGATTCATGTGCCTGTCTGACACTATGGTCTGTCCTAACGCTCACACAGTAGATATGGTGAACTTGGGTGTGCTCCGGCAAATATATGACCTCAAAACCCATAGCATCACCAGAGTGGCTGTTAAGCGTTCCAGCGGTAAATCAATGTTGAGAATTAGGGAATAAAGCTTTACAAGCAGTTGTGATAGCTGACCACTTTACTAGTGTCAGTTTCTTATGGATCCTCTAAAAGTGAAATTAAACTTCTTGATAAGTACTTTAATAGTGAATGAATTTGTCATTGATAACTCCATTTAAAGAAAACAATGAGCATTAAGCATTATCGCAAATCTGTCAGCTCCACACTCACGCTGTTAATCTCTGATTCTATCACATCACAACGTTCCTTTATTGGATTCAGATCTGTTGAATGAGGAAGCCATTGAAATACACTCTCGTGTCGATGGAACCTGTATGATATGTCTTGTGCTTTGTGACATGATGCATTATAATGCCTTGTGAAGAAGAAGTGAAGGCCGTGGCATTCAAACAAGGCTCAACTGGTATTAAGATTAAGAGCACAGTGTGTCAAGAAAACCTTCATCACACCATTACACCACCAGCAGCAGTCTGAACTGTTGAAAGAAGGTAGGTTAATACTATGGATTCATGCTATTAAAGACGATTCACATGTTGTAGCAGACCAAGCAATGTTTTTCTAACCTTTAAATGTACACTTTTTAGGATCCGGTGCCCATGCTTTTCTGCTCACCATGATTGTAAAGAACGGCTGTTTGCGTTCATAGACTTCCTGTCAGCTCAAACCAATCTGGCCATCATCCTCCTCCAAACTCAATTGTCAACAAACTAAAAAAAAAATAAAAAATGAACCCAAACCCTTAACCTAGTTTTTGCTCAAAGAACTGCTTCCCTTTTGGATGTTTTGTGTGTGTTTTTTTTATTTCCAATGAGCAGCAGTTTCTGTAATAATTAAACCTGCTGGTTGATTTGGTTGATAACACATTTTTGTTTTAAGCAATTAGCAGTCCGGAGTGAGCAGATGAGGTCGGAACCCAACTACGGTACACGTCACCACAAACTTCCAACTCCACAAATTCCAAAACTACCTTGTGTGCTTTAAACTATTCCTTAAAATACTGACAACATTTAATGCACAGGTTTTTGTACTCCAAGTAAGAAGCATGACCTCTTATTTCATATCACGTTTCTGTAGCCTGTCACATAGTCACGATGCACATGAAAGTCTATGATGATGGATTGAACATCTCTGGTTGAGACCTACAAAAAAACAAAAACAATATTTTGCTCCTTGTGACGTGAAGAACATATTCTAACTTCCAGAATCAAACTCTCTTTGTCTAAACCCTACACAAAGATCATTTTATGGATAACATGCCTGACTGTGACTAAGGTAAGCAAGATTTGCCGTACAAGTTTTAATAATTCTTAGGTATGTATTTGTGAAGCTACACTGAAGCTATAATTTTTGTGAAGCTGCAATGTTTGTTTGTCTCCTACTAAGATTATGGGCTTATGGTATTTATGCAATTAAGCAATATCACACAAGCAGGAGTGTGGTTATACCAACTATCAGCATGGCTGTGATCTAGCCATAGGCAGGAGGCCACAGACTGATTGCAACAGCATGAAGAACAAATAACCAGTTCAACAGCAAAATGAGGTAAAAGCCATTTTTATCCTTTTACTCATTTTGGCAAACTATTGCCCACAGGCACACTTATAACAAAACATTGCAACTGAAATTTGTTATGCACTGCCCGGCCAAAAAAACTCACCATTTTAGAGGAGTCAACTTATTGGGCTGCATCAAGTAAGGAGATGTGAAATTATTGAAACTGGATTAAGAACCATTTAACACAATATCAGAACGTCGAAGGATAGTTCTGAACCATCAACTTTGTGGAAGAAAAATGAATGAAGATCACTTAAACACTTGCTGAAGTTGCATGGTTAAAAAAACTAACAAACAGCAAAGACTATATTTAAGTATAATAGAATTTCCATACACACAGGGGTTGGGACTAAACAGCAGTGTACAAGACAAAAAAATTTTTTTTACTGGGACCAATCAGAAAAAAAAAGATTCATTTTGATAGGCAGCATAAAGATTGGACTTTGGAGCGATGGACAAAGGTCATGTGGTCTGATGAGTTCAGATTGACTCTATTCCAGAGTGATGTGTGTGTCAGTGTACGAAGGGAAGCACAAGTGATGCACCCATCATGCATAGTGGCCACTGTACAAGACTCTGGAGGCAGTGTTATGATCTGGTGTTGCTTCAGTTGGATAAAATTAAATCAGCTAAATGTACTTAATGAACTGTTTATCATATCTCTGGCTTGTTTCGTCCCTGATGGCACAGGCATATTCTAGGACTCAAATTCTGAGAAAGTCGTCCTGGGAGCATGAGGAATCATTTTCACACATGGACTGGCCACTACATTGTGTGCTGAAGTCAAAGCTAAAGGTGACTGAATGAAATCTTAGAGTGTTTGACTTTTCTTTTGGCCAGGAAGTGTACATTCCTCTTTTAGAAGTTTTGAACTATCACTAACACTGTAATATTTTAATAACACAAAAGTAGTATTTCAAATAAAAAAATTAGAGACGCAGGAGATGCGTTATCACTTTGTGTTTGGTTCACCTGGTTATGTCTGCTATACACCATTCTCCAATCAAGATTTCTGTACTTTATTAAGATCTTATGGGACCAAAGATGTTTATATTAGACCTTATACCACACATTCCTGTATTATAATTAGATGATTTATTATAAACTGAAGTGATTAAAAGACTGATTGGGAAAGGAGGCTGATGATGCTGCAAACAATGGATGCAACAAACTTTGTAATTAAAATGGTTTTGTTTGCAACACTTTTCCTCGTTCAAAGTTGTTCAGATTTTAAAACAGCATAAAAAAAACAATTCAATAATCCTATTCCACAAATGCATATTGCCCAAAGTACACAATAATGAAATTGCATCTGAAGCTAATAATTACATTTGTTTGCCTTTCATACTGTAGCAAAATAACTATGATCATTACAAAAACAAAAAAAAGCACATTCTGAAGTATTTAATGCCTTTTACATTACAATTTACACTTGTATTAACTATACAACACAATATATTGTAATTTTATATTTGTTTATAGTTACATTTAATGTTTTTGGAAATAAATTTTGTTAACATTTTTTAAAAACAAGCTTGACATGTAATAAACTGTAAATCCTTCCACTGGCTTCAAATAACTTTACAGTTACATCTGTTACAAAAGACTGACACTGGAGACTCCTTCCAAAATGTTATGGAAACTTTTCTTGGCCGCAGACCAAATCCCTCCCCCAAAAATTGCTCTATATTTTTCTTAAAATTAATGGGTGTAACTGAGTGTACTGTGTGTGTGTGTGTGTGTGTGTGTGCTGTTTTCTCTCTCTCTCTCTCTCTCTCTCTCTCTCTGTCATCCTTTTTTTGTATGTAGAGTAGACTAAACAAACAGTGTGTCCTTGTCCCATAGGAGAAAGCACTCGTGTTCTGGGACTGTTTAGAGCCGAGATCTTTCATGTGTTGCTGAAAAAAAAAACGCTTAGAGGAGACCACAAAAAGAAAAGGAACAGAGAGAGAGAGAGAGAGAAAGAGAGAGAGAGAGAGAGAAACAGAAAGCGAGAATGAGTAAGAGAGAAAAAGAGAGAGAGTTGGTATTTTATAAGGTCATACGTGACCATTTCAACAATATTTTAACAATACTACTTCAGACTAACCTAGATCTATACAGATAATCACTCCACGTTTTTAAAGGTAAAAAACATATGCACCTTCCAGTAGAAGCCAAAGCCATTGTGGAAAAAAAACAGCCTGATAAAACATAGTAATGTAATATTAACATTTGCACCTTATAAAAGAGCTTTATTAAGTCTCCTCTCAGTGGAGCATATCAAATCAGATATGGTTATTGTACTGAGTCCATCCCAGAGAAAGTACACAAAAATAGTGTATATTTAAGTGTATTTCCAACTAGGTTGAGTGTGTGTGAGTAAGTGTGTGTGCCTACTTAAGTCAGCATACATTACAGAAAGTCTCAGCATAAGCATAGTGACATCATTGGACATGGCCAGTGCCCAAGAATCACTCAAACCTATTTCATGAATAACTAGCATGATGTTTTTTGGTCTGCCTCCACAGGATCAAATAAATCACATCAATGGGGTACATCTAAAAGTTGCATAGCTTGAAACACTCTCTTCGGGATCTTGACTGCATTTAGCTGTTAATGTGATTGCTTCATTTTCTTAGCGTTGCTGAAATCGAGCAGCCGAACCAGATAAAAATTTATACAGGCTGTGCGTTGAGGGCAATTCAGCTGTATAACTTTCTGTTTCCCGTATAACTCTCATTATGCAGTAAATCAAGACCACACTCAAGTACAAGTAGAACAAAAAAAAATTTGATACTAACACTTCTTGCTTCACCAAGAGAGGAACAAGAGAAGATGTAGCTACTGGTCTAGGAGCTTCACCCACTGTCGGTCTTGACAAAAGAACACAAGTCCAAATCAATCCCAGGCCCTCCATATCCATCAGCCAGGTCCACTGGGAAATGTTTCTCTATGGGGAACATGATAGTTAATCTAGCAGGTCCATCTCCACTGACCTTCTCTGTCAGGCTTAAACACACACCGATCTGTAAAAAGCATCCTGACAAAATATTTACTATAGATGATGAATAACCAGAGGGAGGATGCGTTTGTCCACCAGCCAAGAAGAGATGAAGAAAGTTAACTGCTATTAACTGTCCTTGACGGTAAAGGCTGAAAATGAGCTAGACAGTCTTGAGGAGTAAAAGAGTGTGAGTGTGTGTGTGAGAGAGAGAGGTTACCTGGCTCCTATGAAGGTTAAATGAATAGAAGTGGTGTATCTTGCTTGCTAAAGACAAGCCCAGGCTTGAAATAATAGATCATGTCAGGCTGTGCCAGTGATGAAATGGCTAACCAAAATCTTAGTGCGGTTACAAAGAAAAAAGGGATTTTAGAAGTTTTTTTGTAGGATGGGATTATTCCATTTTGTTGGCAGGTATGCTAAATAATAAAACACATGGGGCAGATGGGCACCCCTCCTGTAAAAAAAAATTGAGGGTAAAATAAAATAAGCTACTCACTTTTAATAGAACTGCACATAATGTTAAATATAAAAAAAGGGTGTATTTGTGCATAGCCAACGTGTGTGAATCAACAATGTTTCATGCAGCTTGTTTGCTAATTGGCAAGATGTCGCCACAACGTCATTTTGGATCAGTGTGAAAACATGGTCATAATATTCCGCTTTTTATACCATTAGGAAAGTTGGAAAATCTAGTCAGTTTAGGAGTCACAGTTAGCTTTGTGTTACCAGCTAAGGAACACCCTAAAAAGTAGGTTATGTTGATGGATCACGGGAGGAAAGTTGTGTAAGGGGAACTTGAGCTAAATCTGATTAGCTTATCACAGAGTGAGAGTGTGGAGGTTGAATAAATCTTCAACATGCGCTGGCTCTGTCTCACAACACTGATCAGTTTAAATCACACATTATACTCAAGGGCAGTTGGAAGTAGCAGATAGAAAAAAAATTTACGTTTGTTCTGGCACATTTCCAATTAGCAAACAAGATCTTACAGACATCTGTAAGCATAAGCTACACAATATATCCATGCCTATGTATACCCATACATTAAAAAAAAACAGAAGTGCTGATTTTCCATATTAAACTGGAAAATTATTATTACA
>JAOVVB010000028.1:8183495-8197173 GCA_028570985.1 Heterobranchus longifilis | reverse complement strand
TAAAAGTAAAATTACAGATTTTAAAAACTACTTTAAAAAGTAGAAATACACAAAAAATCTACTCAATTACAGTAATGCGAGTAAATGTAATTCACTACTTTCCACCTCTGTAATGGATGTATAAGTGGCGTTCAGACCAGGACTTTTGATCGTGCAGAACACATTTATAAAAGTAAATTCTCCCTTTATTTCTTTATATAATCTCCTGCTACACTAATGCACGTAGTTTGACTAGCGCTAGGATACAATCAGTGTAGAAAGATTTTTTCAAGTGCAAGTGGTGTTGGTAAATGATTGTGTGTACAGTTCCCACAGACAGACGCATCTCTTATGCAAGTTGGCATCAAGTTATTTGTCGATTTTTAAGGATCAGGCGTTCCTGCCTCTAAATGCTCATAGGTACGACTGCAGTGGGCTTCGAGCCAACTTGGCCAGGATCGTCATCATTCACAGATGAATGGCTGTCTTTAAAATGTTTGCACCATTCAGATGTTTTACTGCGGAAGAGTCTCATCACCATTCTGTGGTTGAAGTCTTCTGTAAATGTCAAACAGTTTTACACCTTTATTATGAATTTTCATGTCAAGTCCTGGTTTGACTTGGAGGCCTCTCATACTAACAGCTTTTTTCTGCACCATGATTTTTCAATGATTGCTCTACCATGTTCTCATCACTGCTTTTATTGGGTTTTGTCTGTACTGAATGCCCTGTCCGTCATTTGCTCATTTTTTCAATACTAGTCCAGTACAGTTCTTACCATTGCATTTGACAGGAAAAGTCGGCTTTAAAGGACAGGGAAGCTGAGATGAGAGAATTTTACAACCTACAAAATTTTAACTAGAGACACCGAGTGGTACTGAGAGGAAACCTGTCGAAGAGAGAGAGAGAGTGAAAGTGCCGGATAAAGCAAAAGAAGAGTTCAAGACAAGATATTTTAAGAAAGGCTGGTCTGGAAAAATCAGCTTTTAATGGCCGGGAAGATGAGACCTAGAGTTGGCAGTAATGCAACCTACTGAACTATAAGCGCTGCTAAACAACCAAAAAGAAAAAAATGTGAAAACGAAAGAAAGAAATTTAGAGATTTAGTTCTCATCTCTGTTGCCTCCCATGTTTTACATCAGCTTTTACCTTAACTCTGATATGTAAGACAGTTTGGACCAAGGGTGATGAGTTCACACCGGAGATCTTACCGCTGCGAGATGACTGGAACACTAGCATTGTGCTACTCTTGTGTGACAGTTTCATGCTAACGCTAGCACCATGTTTGGACTAATGCATTTCCTTTGTCTGTGATGAGGGGAAATGAATCAAAGCCTACTTGACCTTTGTATTGTTTTAAACTTTGTTTGATCTTTCATGCAAAAAAGAGATTTGGGGCTTCAAATAAAACGTGCAAATATTATTATTATTATTAGTAGTAGTAGTAGTAGTAATATTATTATCATCCCTGGTGATGGAGGCATGTTGCTCCTCACCTGTTGAGTCTCCTGAAACTCCTCCATGGACACCGACGATGGCGACGTCATCATAGTTACTGTTGCTGCTGGCAACGCTGGAGCATTCTAGCGCCAGACTTCACAACTGGAGACACACACGCGTCCACATCAACCATACTTTATTTGCATCCAAACGAATTAACAAACATTCACATATATTTTACATTTAAACACGTCGGGACAAGAGCTGTGACGGGGACTCCTGAATGCTTTTCTAAATGTAGCTTGTGAAACATAAGATGGGAGCTTGAAGGGTCACTGAACTCATAGGAACCAGAGGGAGAAAGACATAAGGGCTGGGATTATTTATATAAAGCTATTGTGGTGCAGAGAGCGAGAGAAAAAAAAGCACTGGGTACATTAGGAAACTGCCTTGGTGTCTCGTCACCGCAGTGAAGCTGTTAGCTTGGTTGCTAAATCCGAGCTACACTGTCAGGCGTAGAATATTACTTCACTTCATGACATTTCATAAAAATAATGAGAATTTATGTGCTAAATATGAATGTAGCAGTATATTATACGGTATACAACATGAACAGCGTGTTGTATATGCGTTAGACAGAGAGGGTTTCGCTTTCTCCTGGAGCGCCAAAGCCGCCATGTTTCTTCTTTAAGGCTAGTGCACACTACTGTACTGAACAGTACGTCAGAGCACGCGAGGCTCCCTGAGGAGCGCACTATTCTAGCGTACTGTTTAGTATGCGGGTTTAGGGGGGAAAAAAACCGAGGAGTTTACATTAAAAATTAAAACCGTTTAGTTTAAATTAGAACCGTTGATAAAAGTGTTAACGGTTCGTATCGGGCTGTTTTAGCAAATAAGCTAATTTAGCGCTACACATACATGTTTATAAATATATATATATATATAAGACGCGTTAAAAAGATTAAATAAAATGAGCAAACATTTTTGGCGTACTTCTTATAAACAAAATATCGCCTCTTTTCGCTCTGTTCCTTTAACTGGAATAAAAGCCTGCCCATTGCCTATCAATCAAAAGCAGGGACTGCGGAGTATCCCTCCCTACAGCCTAGCGCCATTCGCACTTCTACTAAGGATCATTAAGGGAAAAAAAAAAAAGAAAAAGAAAAGCTGGGCCTTGCTCGCTCTGCTCTCTGGTCCTTCTCCGTCAGCACAGAAACTCGCTGCTGAAACACCGCCATGGTCTTTTCCCCCTAACATAAGCGTTAAAGCGAACCCGAGGCAGCCTTCTCCCCTCGGCCACGCGCCTTACTATGCACGCGCCCGGAGCATTTACAGCGCGAAGCCCAGATTGCCTGATTGATAGCGAGTAAAAAAAGAAGATTTTGAGTGACAGCTTACCTTAGTGCCAATCTTCGTCACAATGACAAGCGGCTGCAGCAATCGGGACCCGCAGTTGTTGCATTGCGTCACCACGCACGGCACGCAGGCCGCTCAGCTCATGAATATTCATGACGTGGGAGGAGACGCTGCGCCTCGCGGAAAAAAAGGTTCTCGCCCCCCCAGAGAGCGCGTGCGCTATGGAATTCTGCGGGAGCGCGTGAGGAGAACGCTCGTCGTTTGTTCACGGGGGTGCAAAAGTCTGCACACCCTTTGAGAATTCCGTTTTTAACCAACAAGTTAGGTTTAATGTGTTAGATTTCACACAGGGTTCTTCTTTATGTAACAGAAAGAGACATACAAGGAGAAACAAACATGGTATTTATAGTGACAAATATTAGCTGTGTATCGAGTGTCTTCTTTGCCTTTAACATTTATATTGTCTATTCAGCTTATCTTTGTGTAATATTAAATTTGTTTAATGTTTTGAATCATTTAAGTGTCACATATGCAAAAACAAAAAAAAATAGGAAAGGGGTAAATACATTTTCACAACATTGTAGATAGATAGAGTAGGTACGTACATACATCATGCAATATGCAATATGCAGTACTGTGATAAAGTATTTGATTGGATCTATCTATCTGTCTATCTATCTATCGTAAATACAAAATGTAGTTTTTAAAAGATGCTTTCATGTTTTAAAGTAAAAAAAAATCTGATCAAACCTACCTGCCCTTATATGAAAAAGTAATTGCCCCACTCTTCTTTGAAAAATGTTCTACTTGGCGCCACATTAAACGGTTTTTGAGCATAAACAGCCCGTTTAAGGATCTCGAACATATTTAAGTCCGGAATTTGACTAGGCCACTGGGTGTTTCGGATCATTGTCCTGCTGCAAAACCAACGTGTGCTTGAGGTCACGGACTGACGGCCGGACATTTTTCTTCAGGATTTTCTGGTAGAGCGCACAATTCATGGTTCCATCAACTGTGGCAAATTGTCCAGGTCCTAAAGCTGTGAAGCAACCCCAGGCCATCATACTCCCACCACCATGTTTGACTGTTGTGGCAAACATGAGTCGAGGCTTTCTGTTCTTTTTGGTCAGAACCCTGTTGATTCAAGCTGTAATTGCAAATTGAGATTATTCCAAATACTGATTTCTTAATGCTATTTAGCCAAAGCATTAACATAATTTGATAATTATATTAAAAATAGCATAATTATATATATATATATATATATATATATTGTTTAATTTGTGTTATTATAGCTCTGCAAATTCTGCATGATCTTGGGTTATTTTGATGTATTGGGGTGATGTCATTTCCTTTAAATGTATACTCTAAATAAAAATAGTATTTTGAATCAAGGAGAAATATTTTCAGCAGTTCACAAAAAATAAAATTGTTCATCTCACCAAACATAAGAAACTGATTATTTTGCATTGGTCTCTTAATTTTTTTTCCAGAGCTGAACACACACACACACACACACACACAGGACAATATACTGTATGCTCTACAAGGAAACACCACGATCAAGAAAAACAACATGAAAAATCTTTCCCAACCACTCTGAAGAGAGATCCGCATTACCATAAAGTCTTTGAAGGTTAGTTAATTCCTCTGAAAAAGTTTTCTTGCATTCTGGACCGACATCAAGCAGCCCATCACAGGCCCTAAGGCACATGGCAAAAGAATTGGCTGTTTTAAAAAGTTAAAAAATAAAAAAATAAAATAAGAGAACACATATGCTGACTCATCAACATTCAGGCGGACTATTTAGCATGAGGTTAATATGAATGAGACTGAAAAGGGCAGGTGTGTTGTTTTAGTTCATGCAAATATAGCTGTGCATATTACAGGCTCCTGGTGGATAATTCTCAGATCTTATCTAGGAATAGCTTCTGTATTGGAACAAACAAGTCATTCGGTAGACAGTTGGAAAGTTTCGGTTCTGCTTTCATCACAGGTTTGTTTGTATAGAACGAGACATGGCCATGGAATTTGCTGCAGCCTGTGTGGCTGGTTTCATAGCAACTTTCTCAGTGACTAAAGGTCGACTCTCTTTAGCCATACTGGCCCTTTGCAGATTGCCTCAACCCGTTAGTGTTCTGGGCTTCTATACTGCGTCATTGTCCTAGGGAGTCTGGAGCTTATCACAGGAGACTTCGGGTAAGTAGCCTGGACAGGGTGCCAATCCATGGCAGGGCACAGGCATGCGCGCGCACACACACACTACAGGTTATTTGAAACCACCAGCTAACCACATCTGCATGTCTTTGGACTGTGGGAGGAAACCAGAGAACCCAGAAGAAACCCTTCAATCACAGAGAGAACATATAGACACAAGGCAGGAATTGAAGTACCGACTCTGGAGGTGTGAGGCCACAGTGCTAACCACAACATCACGTGCTGCCCAGACCAATGATATTAAGGTATTCTTCTCCAAGTAATCCACGTCATTAACAGACTTGGTAATGAGAGTTTCTATGTCTGGCATTCTTCTTAAAATACCCACTGAACTTTGCATACGGAGAGATGAATATTTTAAAAGGCAAGTTAGTCATACACAGTACACTGGTAGAATAATTATAAAGGTCTTGATTAAAACAACATGCATGAGGAATCACAAGAGTTTATATTTTCTGCAATGGAAAAGTACTCGAACTAGTTACTTTTACAAATAGATAGAGAATGAATGAGTGAGAGTAATATATGGATACAGTTAAAATATCATCACCCCCTGGACTAACTGAAGTTGTCGTCTCTTTCAGCGGGGTACACCCCGCCACAACGCAATAATTGTTCAGGAATGGTATAAAGCACATGACAAGGGGGGCAAGGTGTTGACCTGGCCTCCACATTCACCAGATCTCAATCAGAGCCTGGTTTAGAAGCACAAAGGGGACCTATGGCTGATCGGTGTACGATCTACATATAATAATTCCCACCTGGCATGGCAAGGTCTACCTGTCATGTCTGAGCATCACACAACTGCAAACTCCTGGCAAGAATAATGAAAATACAGCATCAGACAAAAAATCTGCACTAGACAGTGTTGATGTCCAAAAATGTACCATTTGTATTTATTGAAGAATTACATATAATAATTTCAACTATGTAATGGTAATAGTGTAATTATAACATTATTGTAGAACATCAACAAAATAAGTTCCTTTAATCCATTTTATTATACAGTTCTCAACTGGTTCTCACTCACTAGAATGCCTGATCTATGAAGATCGACGGATAACTTGTCACCATCTGGAGGAAGAGACGTGTCCATCTGTGATAGAACTGTACACACAATCATTCATGAATACTACTCGCACATTATAGGAACTGAATGTTATTGCAATTTCCAAATTTTTGGGCCATTAAAGGAGTTTCTGGGATGCCAGTCCGATCATGGCTCACTATGAAAACTTTCTACCTTGATGGTATCCAAAAACTAGTGAAACGCTTGGATAAGCACATTAGTGTAGCAGAGCAAAAGCACTGTTTCCGAAATTGAGTTTAAGTGCCTTTGACTACATACGAGGTTTAAGGTGAAATCTTCAATATCCACCATGGGCAAAAACAAAAGCTTCATTATCCCAAGTAAATATAATAGTTAACACATTAACAGCAAAAAATTAACATAAATGATGGTAAAAGTTTCTTTTTTTTCTTTTCTTTCCAAATGCATTATAAAACCTTCACTCCTCACACAATGTAAAACAGCTTTTAACAGCGTCCAATCTTCTTCGCTTCCTTAAACCGCACACAAACAATAAGATAATAAACGTTTAAGATGAAACACCGCACAGTCATTATTTATTGGTCCAACTGAGCTTTAATTGCAACGTTTAAGACAATACACTGCTTCTACATTGATAACAATAGACTGTCATCAACATAATTATTCTTCAAGTCATAATATATTATACTCCTTTCAAAGATTTAAACACAAACACATACGGTACCGTCGACTCATTGGAACTCGGTAAAAAATACAGGGGAAGAGCCTACAGGTTCATAATGTACAGAGAGAGAGAGAGAGAGAGAGAGAGATGAGGAACAGACAAATGGAAGGAGAAAGAGGTAAGAGGTAACCCTTCAATGTCCTCTAAACAAAATATTCACCCCAGTCGTGCGCGCACACTCTTCACGCACACTCTTTTCAGCTTAGTAATGCTACCATTCTCACCCCATCTATGTATCTCAAATGGAAATGAAATGTAGAAATATATTTTGAAAAATCAAAATATTGTTTCTACATTTCCCCCCCCGGAAAACACAATGTGGGAGAAAAAAAAATCATCCTGTCCTGATCTCTTGAAAATACACCATTTATACACATCACTTCTATGTAATACAACTTCCCCTATTCCCTATTCTTCTGCTCTGTCCCACTATATATACAAAACAAAACACCAAAAAAAAAAAAAAATGCAACCTGATACTTCTCATCTTTACAAATATAATCCAATTACAGTGTTACTCTCTACTGTCTAACTGCTACGCTCTAAGCAGAACTTGTTTAAAGGAAGGACTGGACAGTAAAAGTAATATCTACAAAAACAAACACATTAGTAATACAAAATTGATCATAAATAGTACTCAGTGTTAAATAGCTTACTTTGTGTAGCAAAATTAAACCCATAAAAAGAGACGGTAAGACAAAAACAATTCCGTACTCATCATTGGCTCTGGATTTACAGCATTTCAGAAGTATTTGACACTATTAGATTAGAGGAGGAACATAATTCTGCATTAAGCAATAATAGTAGCTCTAAGGATTAAATTCCAGTGGTATTTCTACAATACGTTAAAAAAGGAAAGAAAAAAAAAAGTTTACACTTGGTAAAGGAATTAACTTCAGTAATCAAGACTTGGTCACTTTGTTAATCAAATATTCACCAGCCTTCACACTTCACCTTCAGAATTTGAAGGTCTAGGTCATTAACCAGAAGAAAAACCAGAGAACCCTTGAGGAACCTCCTCCCCAAAAAGAAGCATTGTGGAATTAAAATACATGTACAGATCAATATCGATGATTATACTTCATAGCATGATTGTGATTTCCCCCCCCCCAAAACCAGCCTGCTGATTATGTGACACATTTTTTGGAATATGAAAAAACAGCATAATATAAATATATCGGAAAATAAGCCTGAAGTGTTCGTGCAATTTTTCTCGCGGACAAAAATAAAATAAAATACAGCAAAATTCTGGAGTGAAACATTTCAAAGTTTTATATAAATAATAAACAAAAACACACTATACACCTTCGTTTTACGTGCCTTTTATAGGAGGCGCAGTGCTTCATTCTTTTGCGTGATCTCAGTGATATGGAATTCATTCTAGAACATCTCTCTCTCACTTTATTATTCTAGAACTCAAAGCATTTTTAAACCTACCCTTGAACTTTAGACTTCATTTTTTAAATTTTTATTCTGGACTTCAACTTGCATCCGATAGATTCATTCACTCTAAAATAAATTCTTAATCGGAACTGGGAGTCCCGGCTACAAAATAAAAGCACTCGACTGCAATATTTGCTCAAGAACAAATAGCAAAACTGAGCTTTGACGATATAATTCTTGTTTTGTAAGCTCTTATAGTTGAGACTGCAGTTCGTTTTAGGCAAATGTTCATTCCTAAAAACCTTCATTACTCTATGAATTCAACGTTTAATTCAATGCGTAATCCAGAATCCAAAACAACATAAAATCTATCAGAAGAAATCTGTAGTCTGTGCCACGGATTAGAATTTCGAAATCTTTCGCTGTAGTGAGAAAAACAAAACAAAAAAAATCTCACTTGGAAGTTGAATTATGAAAGTATAAGGGCAGGTGTTGGGACAATTAAGGTTAATGAGAAAGACACATTTAATAAAGTCTTAAGTCTTAATTTGTGCTGTGCAGCAGGATGAAAATTTTTAAGTAACAGACACGTGGGATGTGACATGGTAACACTATCTGCATTTTGTTATAGTGCTCCCAGTATGAACCTTAATTCTGTGATAATGGAAACCAGTAAAAAAAATGGTAGACATTAAATTGTCACTCCAGTCCATAATTAGCCTTCACTCGCGAGAGATAGGGACAGTGTGTGTGTGATCTTAATGGTTTAAACAGGTTTTGTTTTGCATCGTTTTCTCTTGCATCGTTTTCTCATAAAATTTTTTATTTTATCTTAAAAACCTTTATTTCAACTATAATAACTACAGTTGTAAAATTTTAATTCAACAGCTGCCCTATTACTTCCATTCTCAGTGAGCTTAGAATTTTCACTACAAAAAAAAATCACAACGGACCTTCTGCCTTGTGTAAATCTTGCGAGTACCCAACCCACACTGGATAGACGTTATATTTAGAGACACGCTTTAAGCATCCCTTTAATACACATCTATAAATGAGAGAAAACAATAACAAAAAAGTGAAAGATTGCTTAAGACTGTTACAGCGTACTCAGAAACTGATATCTATCCTCTTGTACCTCCTGTCTCTCTCTAACACACACACACACACACACACACACACACACACAGGGACGAGGTGTGGGATTGTCGCATTAGGCTGGTAACACAGTACGGGAGGAAGTATGGAATCTAAGGTGGAGGAGGTCAAAGTTCACGAGGGTCAGGGTTCGTCGAATAGCTGCAGGTCAAGTCTGACCACGATCTCTCCGGTGGGGACCTCGTGTAGGAGAAGCCTCTTAGTGATCGGACCTTTCGAACCCTGATCCTTTTTAATGTCCGCCAGCCGAATCTCAGTCCTGCCCAGGAAGTCTGTACACGCAGAGACGAAAAAAGGACAAAGAGAATTAAAGCATATGCACATTTTAATAATGTTTATATATATAAATAATAATAATAATAATAATAATAATTAGACACTAATCAGATACACAGTACTGGAATTGAACCAGAACTTATTTTTTTATTGAATTGAAGAAAAGACTGGCATTAGAATAAAAAAATATATACTTTTGTAGGTGGACATGTTTACATATTAGGAATATGTATATATTTGTCATATTAACTGTTTGATTTGTTATTGATTTTATTATATTTGGATGAAAGTTGGAGTTGAGGTTAGATTAAAAATATATATATATATATTTGATGGGTTTTAGTATCAGGAGTAAAACTGATATTGTGCTCTCTGTAATAATAATGTTCTGTAATAAGAATTCCATGCTTTATTTAAGCAACATCACATGAGAGAGAGAGAGTGCTGTTGCACTGATTATCAGCAAGGCTGTGACGAGGACGCATGATACATCTAATGTCAACAGATTATTATTTGTTGGTTTATTTAACCAGTTATTTTGCTCCGCCAAAACGTATCCGTCCTCAACTGATGGAACTAATTGACTGTAAAAATCACACGTAAAAAATCACAAATAACCACGACTGGCGGAGCTGGCGACCAAGTATAATTGACAGGATTTAAATTAGTTTTAAATATTTCCTCGTATAATGTAGCCAAAAGGTGAGGAGAATAAACCATGTAGCTGGTGACCAGTCTGGAAAAAACTTATGAGATATACTTTATATTTCCACTTTAGAATATCAGCTAAATTCTGGAGTTCCTGAGTTAAACCCAAATAAAGTAAAACTGATAGCTAGTGCACCAAGTAGTGCCCTTGATCAGGGGATTTGGGATTCAGCCTTGTTTTAAAAGTTGTTCTTGTTCAGAGGATGTTTGGAATGACTTCTGGAACTGGTATTGAATGTGGGTTTTGGCAGGCAGCTGCTCATCCATGCTGGCAAACCGACAGTTAGTGTGATTACTGATTGTTAGAACGCCTGTGATATAGTTAAGCGTCCTAGTGCTGTTACCACCTGTTATCATCACTCGTCCAATCAGATTGCTCGGTCGGAACTAACTTGTTGTATATTAGTTTTCTAATGTGATCAACTGACTTGTTCCTTTGTGCATGGAAAATGTTATAAATGTTTATTAGGAAAAAAAAAGTTATAGCAAGTACATACAGTAATTAAAAAATTTTGGGTATTCGGCCTGATTTTCATATGAGTGAACAGTATTTAAAGCTGCACTGGGTAGAGTGAGGCCTTGTCCCCATGTACACCAGGATTTTTAAAACACTTTTCTTTTTTTACCCTTCATGTACATGCGAACTCTTATGATCTCCATAAACAGACTTTTTGAAAAACTCCTTCAAGGGTAAAGATATTAAAAATGCAGTTTTCACTTTAGACGTTTTTGGCTTATATGATTGTGTACTGCATGTGCCCTATCTCTAGTGTTGGACGTCAGAAATACTTTTTTCCGGCTTTTGTTTGGGCGACATGGTTTTATGGTTACGGTTACATCCCTACCTGTTGGGTTGGCATGAACAGATGAAGAGACATTTAAGTCAGACATTTAGGAAAAAAGGCTTCAAAAATGCTCCCGAATGTGTGGACCAGACCTAAGAAATATAAGATGGTGTTTGTGTGACTCACCATCAGGTGAGAACTGATCCCTCTCGAACACAGTCACACACAGGACATCCTGTTCCAGGTCTTTAATAAAAAACTGGCAGTTAGCGTTCCACTTGGGGTTTAGTGTGTCCTGCACTGTCTTAGTGATGTGACACTGAGAGCCCATCGTCACCTCACAGTATGGATTACTCTTACCTACACACACACACATACACACACACACACACACACACACACACACAGAGCAAAACCATTAAATACACACACACATTCAAAAAAAGATTTATTTATTTATTTATTTATTTTAAGAATTTGCTGACAGAGAGAGAGAGAGAGAGAGAGAGAGAGAGAGAGAGAGAGAGAGAGATATTCCTACCATGAGATCGACAGGGTTTCAACTCAATTCCTTCTACAATGTTGACCATCAGCCTGCCGATGCCTGTAGCTCTCTGAGACCGCACTACACACACACACACACACAAGATTAAAGCAGATATAAATGACTAAATAAACCATATACTGACATTAGATTTAACGTGAAGCCTAATATCAGTTCAACATCTGACGCAATGAAACTCTATCCATCTTCCTTTCTGGTAAATACACTATCGCTCACCTGCCTTCCCATGCATATGAACTTCAGTAACATCTAGTTCTTAATCCATAGGGTTTAATATGATGTAGGCCCCGTAACCACACTCCTAAACCTTGTGGAAAGCCTTTCCCAGGAGAGTTTAAGCTGTTATAGGTGCACCAACATTATAATAAACCCTATGGATTAAGAATTGGATGTTACTCAAGTTCATACGCATGTGAAGGCACAAACCTGTCTCAAAGACTTCACCAAGTAGTTTAGGAGAACATATGATTTATGTATGATAAATTTTCACTTTGCTCTGTCCAGCACCTTATGTATATTATAACCAGTATATATTATATAATAAAGCGCATGGCTCTGCACTATTGTTTTCTTTGCACTAGAATAAACACACAACTCACCCAGATAAGCCTTCTCCCTTTTCTTCTTCTCCGTCTCAATAAAGAGCTCAGACGCAGCCTTGATCTTCTGCACCCATGCGGTCCTGACAAAAACAATCCAAGATCAGATCTTAACCACTTATCCACTAAATGTTTCATGGCTCTATTAGTGATGCCCTAACACTAAAACATAACCAGCCAAAGCAAAGAGTTTGGCAGAATTCGTTTCATTTCTGTGCTTCATCTTGAACTCAGCCGGGTTGTATTGTATAATTTGTTTTTATACTCTGCAGTTCCTAATAATATAGAGCAGACTGAGGTGATGAAAGATGCAGTGTGTGATTGCATTTATAAGGTTGTGTGCGTGTGTGAACCTCTCATTGATGCTCTCTGCTCGTATGGTGTACACTCTGTCTATGTGAGATATGTGAAAGATGGGCTCGTCTCCAGAGGGATCAGTAGGGAGCTTCACCAAAACCTCATTCAGGAAGATGGGCTGTAAGGGGGGAAAAAAAACAAACACAAAACAACCAATAGTTCAGTCAATCATTATCTCTTGGCTTTTAGGAGTAAATCCAGAACATCATAAAAATCTACGTTTACTAGCACTAAGCTAAGCTAATGAGGGTTAGCATTTTGAACGCTAAAAAGACATTATCCATCTCCTTCAAAAGGACAACTGCATGGTACAAAACACTGGCAGGATCCCAAACCGCACCGTTTTATACATGCGATACTGGAGGTGGGACTTGGCACTGAACACTTTGTCGGAAGCCGAGGAGCCCAGAGGCCGGGTGATCTGCGTCAGGAGCAGGAAGTCGTTGAAGAGGAAGCCAAAGAGCTCTTTGTTGCTCTTGGCCTTGTAGAGCTTCCCGCTATGCAGGAACTTGCGAGGGCCCAGGCAGTTGGTCACCGAGTTGAATACCAGTTGCTGAAACAGACAAGTACCATAAATTAAAGTCATATAGAGGGTCATATTAAAAAATATCAGTACAGTGAACTTTTTTTTTTCTCATTTTTTGAAAACTTTTCTTAAAGTTGCAGTGGTCTCTTTTTTTTTTTTTCAAAGATACAGTATATAGAGACTACTGCAGCATAATTAGTTTATGTATTTTGGCGAGATGAACAGTTGTGATTCATTTTTTGTGAACATTCATAATGTAGCCATTGTTATTTAGAGTGTATATTTAAAGAAAATGACATCACAACACATCAAAATAACCCAAGAACATGAAGTATTTGCAGAGCTTTAATACCTCAAATAAAAGAAAATGCAAATAATGCTTTGGCTAAATAACATTAAGAAATCAATCAGTATTTGGTGGAATAATAACCCCGATTTTCTATTACAGCTTTCATTCGTTTTGCCAGGCTCTCCACCAGTTTTTCACATTGCTGTTGGGTAACTTTATACCACTCTTTCTGAAAAAAAAAAAAAAAAAAAAAACGAAACAGCTCAGC
>JAOVVB010000028.1:8170846-8183485 GCA_028570985.1 Heterobranchus longifilis | reverse complement strand
TCCAGAATTTTTCTGGAGTAAATTGCAGTGGTCTCTTATTTTTTCCAGAGCTGTATATATACTTTTAAACAAGTTAAAAATAACTTTTTTTAACTCTAATAAAAAAAATAAAAAACTGGTGTGCCTTCATTTATAAAGTAAATTATTACAAAGTTAAAATAATAATAAATAAAGTAAAAACCTATTATGTAAAACCACGGGCGTTACTGTTTCCATTTCTCCCAAATTTCTTGAAATTGAGAAAATATATATTTTTTTCCAATACAAAGATTTCATGGATAATTTCATACCAATCCTCAATAGTTGGAGTATCTGGTTTATATAATTTCTTTGTTACAGCCTGACTGTACAGTCAGCATTCCAAAGTGACATTTTGATTTCATTTTTATATGATATATAATAATAATAATAATAATATATACTTATACTATAATAATACTAATACACGGTATAGGTTTTGACTTCTGTGAGAGAAGTGAGAAGAGCTGCGATTGCCTTTTTACCTCAGACAGACCCTCACACTGCACGTGCGCTTGTATCCACTCCAGACGGTCCGAGTTCTCCTTCTCGCGCACTCCTTCGTTCACCTGTGAGCAGAGCTCCTCGGCCTTCTCCAGAGCCTGCCTCAGGTGGCTGTGGTCTGGGTGGCTTTCAGGGGTGTTCTCGAGAATCTAATCCGGACGAGCAATCATGAACGTTAGTGAGGAGGTGTACTGTATGTGAAGACTTTATTTTCAGGGAAATAACAAAACAAGAATTAGAAAAAAAAAAAGTACAATAAAGGAATGACGACAACAACAACAAAACCTTACGTAAAAAGTAAAGAAAAGTGGACAAATGTCAGGAAACAGAGGCACTTAAAGAAGATAAAGATGGTGGTTTAATAGAGAAGAAGCATGTTTTTATACTCAAAATGAATGGCACAATTTTGGAAAGCGGTATTTTTGTGAGTGAATCAGACGCTGAGAATGAGAGAGACAGTTATGAGAGAACAATAGCCGGCAGATTGTTAAGTTCATTGGCTCCCAGCGTGCGTGTGTGTGTGTGTGTACTTACATTTTTAATGATAAGAGGATAGCGAGTGACCCTCTGCATAGGTTTCAGCAGGAAACTAGACAAAGGCATTCCTTTACAGCGAGGATCCATGGCTAACCTCTGGAACATACAAACACCAACATTTGGGGGTTTTAATCTCAGGTGGGAAAAATAAACTTCTTACCATCAAACAATTTGACTACACAGGAATGCAAATGACTAAGCCAGCCTGTTAGCCAGGTTTGCTGTTACCTTGACAAAGTCCTTGAAGTCGGGGACTTCGTCCGTCTTCTGCTGGATGAGGGTAGCGCCGTTGAGCTGGCAGCTGCAGAAGCGGATATAGGGCTGCATGTGGGGCAGTTGTGCCGTCAGTATGTCACCGATCATCTTTACAGGCATGTGCTCACCCGACATTTTCTTCCTTACCCGCAACGCCCTGCAGGACAGGAGACAGATTCAGATGAGAGTCCCTCAGCGTGAGTGAGATTGACATGAAACAAAAGCTTTTCAAAAGGTACAGGATTTAATTCATGCGAAACATCAACTGGTTTAAACTTCACACTATGTTAAGCGTGAGCAAATCGTTTCTATATGGAATAATCTGCAAGGAAAAATAAGTGAATAACTCGACTGGAGGCTTGACCTCGTCAATCACAGTGGATTTAAAGGTTCTTTAGTTTAAGAATGAAGCAGCAGAGATCATACTTAAGCAATTTGATGTTGCACATGATGAGTTCCTTCCAGTTAACAAAGATCATGGCCACCTCCTTCTCGGTCAGCAACTCGGACTCCAGCAGAGGCTTCTGGAACGTCTGTGGAAAAAACAGGCGAGGAACCATTAGCTTAGGATTTGACTAACAAGTCATGAGTACATTTGCAATTTCGTAAGGGAAATGCAGCACGAACAAGGAGATGAAAAAGCAGAAAAATAGAAAATAGGAAGGGTTTTTAAAAAAAAAAAAAAAAAAAAAGGGCCAGGGAATAAAGAGCAATAGGTAAGAAAGGCCAGAAGGGAAAGAATGGGATACAAGGATGGATGGGTAGATAAAAATGTTGAGGAAGGAAGTAAAGAAGAAGAAGAGAAATAGAAAGAAAAGAACAGGAAAGAATTGAAGGGAAGAACCGAGTAAAGAAAGAAAAACAAAAGTTAATAAAGAAAATAAGGGATGAAGGGTGGGAAGTAAAAAAACAACAAAAAAAAGTTAAATATGAAAAATAAAAATAAAGTGGAAAGTAGAAAAAAAGAGAATAATAAAATCACAAAGAGAATGATTATGAGAGAGAACTGGAGTGGGGAAAAAAATCCAACACGATAAAAAGCAACTTAAAGGAGAGAAAATGTGGAATGTGCGAGGAGTAAAAAGAGGAAAAAAAATAAAAAGGGAGAAAGTAAAGTAAAATAAAAAGAATGAAAATAAAACAAAATAAGGCATTGATGCCTTACAGAGTACACCCACTCTGAGATTTATTGTAAAGCTGATGGCTGGTTGGCTGGAAAGCACACTATGACATCATAAAAATGGCATTTCAAACATACACGACCGCTCAAAAGTTTGGGATCACTTGCAAATGTAATTGTTTTTGTTCTGTGATTAATTTTCTACAACAATACTGCGGATTTCAAAGGTATGAAATAACACTTATGGAATTAGGTGATTATATAAGAATAACAACAACAGTCAGTCCTTATATTAAGACACAAAGTTCAGCTGTTCTGGAATAGTTCGTGCAAGAACAGTATTGTCAAGTGCATTAGCAAAACCCATCAAGCACCATGATGAAACTGGCTCTCATCCCAGGAAAGCAAGACCAAAACTTACCTCTGCTACAGAGGAGAAGCTCATTTAGAGTCACCAGCCTCAGAAATCACCAATTAACAGATTAGAGTCGTTATGAAGGCTTTACAGATCATGAGTAGCAGATACATCTCAACATCAACTGTTCAATGGAGATTATTGTATATTTTGGACGCCTTCAGCATTGTTTTACAAAGTAGAAAGAAATAAAAATCAGGAATGATCATAGTTTTAAAGTCATCCCAAACTTTTGAGCAGTAGCGTCTTTTGAATATGGTTAATGTTTACTTCTGAATGATCAAGTTGTGCAGACTGATTTCAGACCTAAACAGTGTTAGGACACTAACTGACATCATCTTATGAAGTCATTCTTGTTAATTAGTAATCAGTGCTGGAGAATCTTCTGTAAACCCAACACGTCTACTCGAGTCATCACAGACTGCGTTAGACAACGTAAACAGCGTCACAGTTCTGCATAGAAGCGTCTCCGATCTTACCTCGGTGACTAACTGCAGGTCGTTGACGTAGTTCTCCTCGGTGATGATGAGCTCATGGATGTAGCCCTGCCTTTTCCTCTCCATCGGGGTCAACATATCCAGCAGGTGGAGATCGGCACACCCTGCAGACAGGGTAAAGGTCACTACCGTCATCCCCTTGGTGTACTATACTAAAGACATGTGTGTTAGGACTGAGCACTGAACAAATATTTAGCGTTTACTCTGATATGGATCAATTGTCGTTCTTAACACAGCAGTGTTATAAATGTATTATAATATGGTTTAAAGACAGACAGGTGAAAGTGTTTATATTAGAGATACACAACAGGAAACATGTTGCGCATTAAACACCACAGTTGAGGTAAAGAAGAATAAAGAAAGTAGACAAGTGCACCATTGCCATGGAGTTCTTTAATAGTTACACGTTATTTTCTATAAACATAACATGCCACTTTGATTAAAGCTAAGGATCGGATATGATGTTCAGTTGTACATTCGTTTTTTTGTATTTACTTGTTTCATAAAATGCTGCAATAACCATGTGCAACAGGTTTGGGTTTGTTGTCTTGAGTGTCGATAACCAAAGCAGAAAAAAACAAAACAACAAAATGTAATGGGTTTCATGTACATAGACATTATGACTGATAGTGAAATCGAACAAGAAGCCCGCTGTGCTTCCAGAGTCCAAGTCCGCACAAGTGTACCAAAAAAAACAAAAACAAAAAAAAAACAAATGAAACCAAACCAAACCATACAAAACAATGCTCCAAGCTGAATCGAGATTAAGGACATGATGGACAGTCCAAAGAGTCCATAGTGAGCAGCACACTTTAATACTTTTACACCAAGATGTGCGTGTGTGTGTGTGTGTGTGAAGGGGTAAAAACAACATCCCATTAGGCTGATAACAGAAATAACATTTTCAGTTCATTCAGATATTACAATACTGTCGTGTGATATAAAACAAGCAACAAAATCATAGTTGATATGGTACAACCAGTACAATAAAGTTTAAGCATAAATTAATGTCATGCCTTTCTTAACAAGAAGAAAACAAAACAAAGGTTTACAAGCGCCAAGGACTCGCTCTTATCGTTATACTCTATCAGCTGTAAACATTTTCAATTCATTACCATTGTGATTAGTAAGTAAGTGTTACTTTTTTTATATTGTATAATTATAATTTGTTCACTTGTTTCTATGAGGGTGGGGTTTCGAGCTTCACAGCGACGTTCATTTCGTTTCGTTCAGAGTTTAGTGATGTGATTTCTAACTAGTTTCGTAATTCATAATAGGGAAAGCACTTTTTCGAATGCTACGGATTACAATTTCCGATTGTTATAAAAATAAAATGTCGCCGTTTAAGCAACTTCACACGCTCTCCACCTTGACCAGAAAAATTATCTCAGGAAAAAACAAACAAAAAAAAAAAAAACAATTGTATATAAACATAGAGGAAATTATAGATACAAAACTATTTAATCTACACTGCGAAACAATTATACAAGAAATTAACATGTTGAAGCCTCTATGGGAGACTGCAGTCTTTACATATGTAACATAAAAGGGGGAGAGAGAGAGAGAGAGAGAGAGAGAGAGAGAATATGACATTCACTACCATTTGCTGTACCAGTCTCCCTAAATGGCAGTTGTGCAGTATTTGGTTTGTAACACCATTCTATCAGCCCTGTCACACAAACACTGTGAACGAAAGAAATGAACTAAACAAAACCGTGAAACACTCACACACACTCTCACACACACACACAACCAGTGAGCAACTACAACCACGCGAACACAAGACCTACTCATCCAAGGTTTGAGTATGAACATGTGACAAACATGTGACAAACATGTGATTGGATGAATGGAGACGTCCCATCCTGCCCATGGATAATCACTGACAGCACCTAGGTCTTTTTTTTTTATTAATAACACACACATACACATTATCATGATGAGGACCCAGGTAGTGTTGTGTTTTAATCACTTTGATCAAACAGTGAATATTTCCACAAACATATGAGTGAAAGAAATACATATTTACCATTAATTTAAAAAAACCAAAACAAACAAACAAACAAACAAACAAACAGTCAAATACGTGGTGTCGTAAACCCACTTGAGTTTGTATGACAGGTATGATATGACAACAGGTCAGTTATGACACATACGTAAAATGTTCACCAGATCACCGGACATGAATAGTGGGTCTTTCTGTGGTGCTGTGGGTCCAATGAGAGGTTCGGGAATGGGGTGGGGTTTGGGGAGGTAGGTAGGGCTTTGAAGGAGCTGTTAGTGAGAGGGTGGAGCTTAATATCAAACGTTGGGAGGAGCCTAATGGCAAATGGTTGTGATTTTACTTGCATTAGTGAAGTTATAGAATAAGATCACAGAAAGCCACAAAAGGACCCACTATCCAGCACCCATACATATGGTTATAATCCATATATATATTTATTTATATATATATATATATATAATCAAAGTTATGAATTTATTCAGTGTTAAATTAAGCATTCTGTTTAAATGCAAAGAATGCTACTTGGCAATATATATATTTATATATTTTTTTTCTTTTGCGTGTGTCTACGTTTCTGAATACTGAGGTTAACAACTGCAGTAAATCGGGATTCGTTTCTTCTGGCCACAAAGTCAGCTGAGAGGGCCAGTCACATGACCAATGTGAGGGGGGGGGTTCCATCTCCCATCATCCCGCTGGGCAGTGTATAGGGGATAGTGGGTCGCTTTGAGGACTTTCAAGGCTGAGTGGGAAATGGGCAACATAAGAGTCCTAGAAAGAGGAAAACACAGCACATAAGCAAAAAAACGGAGTAAAAAATAAACAAAAACAAACAAACCAATAAATAAAAAAATTAATAAAAATCGGGTTTAAAACCAAAAACAAAAACTAAAAAAAAGGATGAAAAAGATACCCACAATGTGCAAACAGTACAAGCTTGGGAAGACACAGGAGGTCTTACGAGACGTCACGACATGACATGCAGGTGTGAGGACGTAAAGAGAGACAGAGAGAGAGAGAGAGAGAGAGAGAGAGACAGAGAGACTGCACTTTTACACTATACGACATGCAAGTGAGGAGATGCGAGAGACAAGAGGGAGGGGAGTGTTATGTTAGTGTGGTCAGTTAAAAGAGGATCACAGACAGAGCAAAAAAAAAAAAAACTTAAACCAACTCTCTATCAAAGGTCAGAGTAGGTCCTTAAACACTACGAACATTTCCTTAAAGGGATCTTAGACTATTAACGAGGTCTGGTAGAACTGGGTCAATCAAATCGATTTACTCTTATTCCGTTTAAATTGAAAATGTTGCAAGTCACAAAAGTCATCAGTGTTTACAGTGGGCAGGATTGAGAGAATTAGTGTGTGAAAGGTTTCAGAGGGACAGAGCATGAAAGAGACAGAGAGTCAGACAGACAGACAGACAGACAGAGAGAGAGAGAGAGAGAGAGAGAGAGAATGGCTGTGTTCATACAAAGAGCTCAGATCTCAAAGCATGGGCGTAAGAAACGGTTTCCGCTGTCTGACTCGCTATATATTTTTATTTCAGATTTTCGTGTTTATTTTTTTCCCCCCGTGATTTGGTATGTGGAGCATCTCGATGTTAGGGAAAAAAAAAAAAAAGTGTACAACAATTACAGTAACGGCGGTGTACAAAATTACTGCCACCCTGGATTAATGTATGTAGTTCGCATCATGCTTGTTGTTTAGAAGTTTAAAAGATTGGCAACAGGAAGTGCTTTTTTCTTGTTGCAACATTTATAAGCTGCTTGTTGTTATGAAAGTGTTCAACAGCTGATTTGGAAACCTGACAACCACAAGAACAAAAAAAAAAAAAAAAATCTCACTAACTGCTGGATCAGCATTTTTAAAATTTTTTTTTTTAAACTCTAATTGTAACTGATGTGACAAGAATTTTATCAGAGGGTCGTGTGCAACCGCAGGGGAAACTGAGCATGGCTTTGGAGAAAAGGCCCAGTTCTTTGGATTTCTTTAAAACACTACAGGTGGCATTGATTTTGACATAGTTTAAAAAAATTCTGTAATCAGAAAAAAAAGAAAGGTTTGTATTTGTACAATTAGAAAATTAATTTATTGTACACAGTCCTTAATTTTATTTTATACTGTAACATTTGCATGTGTTTATCAAAAGGTGCCAGTAATTTTTCGAGGGTACTGTAGCAACAAAAGTGCAGAAAACTTTCATCAAAGCAGGACAAACCATGATCTTGTCATTTTTTTTTACTTGCAGTAACATAAATGAATATAATCAGAGCTGGCCAGGTGACTTAATTGCTCTAGACTAATTAGCCTGCGCATGCTGTTATATTATTAAAACAACCAACATGGATATGCGAGCAAATGGGCTTATCGTTCGGGTAAATAAATAAATAAGTAAATAAGTAAATAATTTGGTCAGGTGTATTTTTTAAATAAATCCGATTCACCCTGCTGTGAGAACAAAGCCATTGATAGTTAGGGAAAGAAAGAAAGAAAAAAAAGAAAAGGAAAAAGGAGAAAAGAAAAGAGATAAAGTGCTTTTATTCATACTCACATTGCTGGCTGGGGTCTGTGTCGGTGGTCAGTTTGACGTAGTTGGAAGGGAAAAGGCCGATGGAGCCGTTCAGTTCGCCTTTCCACCAGTCAGGGTCCTCCCTGCTGAGCACGTTGATGATCTGCCCCTTCCCGAAGGGCAACTCGTCATCGTTCTGAGCCGTGTAGTCGTACATGCCGATCACCTGACATACTGAACACACATTCACAGAGGAGATCCGATGAAACACCAAACATCTGGATAACAACTTACTCTGATAAAACAAAAGTAATGTTCACTTATTAGAGCATTTTACAAATAAACTAAACAAAACAGACATGAGACACGAGTGTAAGACAGGGGAGACGTTCTGGGGGCAGAGATTGTTTCCTCATGACTCTAAGGAGAGATGACGAGAAACGGCAGAAAGTTTCTACTGTGGTTCAACTACAAAGATTTATCCTAATACAGGATATCATGCTGCAGATGTGGCTGTGTTTTCCAAATTATTTATGGCTATTTATTATTTTTATTGTTTCGCATTTTCTATTAAAGTTCTCTCCACGATTTAAGAGTTGAGTGAAACTCCTTTAAATGTATTTATACTCCAGTGCCAAACAAAAAAAGATATATAAGAGCCAATAATGCCGTTTGATGTGTAAATTGCTTGATTTATTACAGTTAAACTAAAACGTGAGAAAGACTTAAATGATTCAAAAGTTACAAGGCAAAGTAGACTTGCCTAGAGTTTTTGCGTAGAAAGTTAACAGAATAATACAGAAAATAATGTAATCTGCGGGGCCCAAGCATTTATTTTTTGATTATTATTAAAAAAAAATTTTAACAGCTGTAATTTTAGCTGTTCTACTTCAAACCACTGCATCATCGCTCCAACAAGAGGTCCAAATTGATCATCATATTTTTCTGACCAAGTGACCAAGATACAGCAGTTACCAGAGTTTTGTGTTTACACTCTTTAGGGTTTTGGCTACATGATTCGTTTTAGCAGAGGAAAAAAAATTATAATTAGGAGACAACAAAGAAATAAAAGTAATAGGGCTCTAGTCACTTCAATGCTTATACCTCTAATAAGCAAAAGTATGTTAAAAAAAAAACCAACAACAATCTTAAAACAGACCAAAACCATATAATCTTTCAGTGCTTGGACCCCTAACCATCGCTCGTTAGGCTGTTGTGAGTGGTGATTGTACCTGCATTTGGTGTGGGCAGTTTGGGCGGAGTTGGCTCAGTGGGCGTGGTTTTACTGGTACTTGGGCTTAAGAGTTTCACATAATTAGCCGGGAACCAGCCAATCTGACGCTTCTTTCCTCTGGCCTAGTTTTAAAACAGAAAGGAAAAAAATGCAAGACATCAGTTTTAAATCAGATCTAAGACACATTCTATCTAAAGAAAGAAACTTGTGCTGCATTATTTCATTTGAACCCTTTATTCCATGACATGTCCAGTTTTAATACCTTGCACCTAAATCTACAATCATTGCTGGTTTTCAGATGTTTGTTTTGAGCTGTTTTTAAAAGCATACTTGACCAGGCTTTAGGCAGAGGAGGTTTGTGACAGAGGAGGTTTGTATAAACAAATTAGAAGTTTACTTTCAGATATACACAAGGATGATGAGCAGGATGAGTAAGTGAGTATGAAGCATATCTTATAAGGCGTGCTTATTTAGTGTTTATATGATTCATCAAAAGTTAATGTTGGAAAAAGATCAAAACTGTCAGATGAGTCAGAACGCTCATCCTCTCTCTCTCTCTCTCTCTATTTGCGTGGGAAAGAAAGACAGAAATAGTGTGCGTGTGTGTATTCACAGTGCATTAAGTAAAACAATAAGTTTCCACTAGTGACTGACTGATTTATCGGCATAGACTGTTATTCGCCCTGTTAAATGGCATCAGCTTATCTTTAAATAAATTGACAAACAAAATATCATCTGTACTATCTTACTGTTCTCCTAGAAAGATCAGCAGCGTGCAGTTTGTTAGACACATTCCAGTGTTCCAATTTTAATGTTTGTTGAGCTATGTACGTACTGAAAAATTTTTCTTGAGTAGTTAGCTGTGTAAAAAACATAAAAAACTAACAAACATTTTTTCAGTCCTACATCATGCAGAGAAAAGCTCAGGAGGGCCGAATCTACGCCAATGATTGTACCAGTGTGCTTGTGACATACCCAAGTAGGATGATTTAATGATCACATGATGGTCAATAAAAAATAAATAATAAAATATGAAATGGAAACACTGACCCAAAATACACACTTCCCCAAACATTCAATATAATCTGATGTTTGTTTGTTTGTGACCATAGCAACACTGACACACCATCTCACCTCCGAGAGGTTGGTGTGGTTTCGTACAGGGTTCATCAAGATTTTGAACACAGTTTGGGCGTAGTGATTACGTTTCCAATCTTTCCATGCGCAAAATTAAACAAGTTTTTTTTTTTGGCCAGTCCTCGCAGAATGTCTGGCGGTCACTCGCAGTGCCTATCACCTCGTCTCACTGCGAGTCAAACCGTGTAGCTGAGATAGGGGTGTAACCAAATCAACAGGAAAGGCTCAGACAGACAGCACTGTGTGTGTGTGTGTGTGTGCACATGAAATTAGAGATAAGATGATGTGTGTGTGTGTGTGTGTAAATGTTTGTATTTGCACACCTGCAGTTCTCCCTCCCACCAGCCCCCGGGGTTCTTCTTGCGGATAAGGATGAGCTGGCCAGGTGCTAGAGTCAGCTGCTCTAACCCAGTGGCAGTGTAGGGGGCAATCACCTGAGCGATCTCTGTAGAAGCGGAAACAGGGGGAATTTCATTACAAGTTTAAATAAAAGATATTGTTCAGACAGAAACAACCAAGGTTATGACGGATAGAAAACAAACCAAGAAAGAAAATAAAAAAAAAGAGCCTGTTTTGGCAGCTGTGGAACACTGACCTGGTTTCTTTCCCAAACTTCCAGATTTCCCAGCAGGACCCAGACCCTGAAGAAGAAGCAGTGACAGAGGCTTTTTGTAACTTGAATATAGCTACATACACACATGTGTGTGTGTATATATAAGCTGAACCCCTTTACTAAAAAATATTTAAGAAATTTTACATTAACTGCTGTTTGTTAGTTCAGAAATTAGTTAAATACCACCCCAAAAAAAAAAAAAAAAATTCATTTAACAGCATGACCAAATGTTTATTTTGCCAACGTTTCAAGTACAGGTAGTCCCAGACTTAAACGCGTTTCGTTCCAGGAGCATGTTTGTAACTGTGATTTGTTCTTAAGTCTGACAAAGTGAGTCTTATACACCTTTGATACGAATATACAATTTAAAGCATGCCAATCCACTTGACTAAATCTGTCCCCTTTCCCCCACACTACCATCTTGTGGCCAAAACTTGTAATCGCGCCTAAGGAAATTATTCTCTCACACACGCACGCACGCACTCACACACAATGTAGGAGACTTTAGACATTTTATATATTCACTTACACACAGAAAATATTGTATATACAAAGGGGCAAAAAAGTATTTAGTCAGCCACCAATTGTGCAAGATGAGAAAGATGAGAGAGGCCTGTAATTTTCATCATAGGTATTTTCTAGATTTTTTTTCTTATTTTGTCTCTCATAGTTGAGGTATACCCATGATGAAAATTACAGGCCTCTCTCATCTTTTTAAGTTGGAGAACTTGCACAATTGGTGGCTGAATAAATACTTTTTTGCCCCACTGTATTCTTATCAGACATACTGTATTTTAGAGCATGATTTGGGTACTGGACTCCATAAGTCTCTGTGCACTGTGAAAAGACATTATCATGAAGAAAGATATCAACCTTTATCCTCCTCCCCTTAATGATTTGATTGGGGTCCTTTAGTGGTTCCTGGAGGAGGATTGAAAATGATTAATTCTTCACTCAGCAGTGGGTATGTTCCAAAATCTTTTAAATTAGCAGTTATTAAACCACTAATTAAGAAACCTGAGCTCGACCCCTGTCAGCTGTCCAATTACAAGCTGATATCAAACCTCCTTTTTATCTCTAAGATTCTGGAAAAGATAATATCACACCAGCTATGTTCATGTATACATAGGAGCATAGCATAAACTGTTTCAGTCAGGATTTAGGCCTCATCACAGTACCGAGACAGCACTTGTTAGAGTATTAAATTACCTCCTATTGGCCTCTGATCAGGGTTGTGTTTCTTTGCTTGTGCTACTTGACCTCAGTGCAGCCTTTGACACAATTGATCATAGTGTCCTCCTTCACAGATTAGAAAAGGTCTGTAGGGATGCCAACAGGTCACCGCAAAGTGAGCGATCAATCTATCACATTCCGAAACCCCTCTCCCAGCAAAATGGCGCCATCCCGCCAACATTATCTCATCTGTGACACAAAGCAACGCCTGTTACACAAAGCTGCGGAAACTTAACCCAGTCAGGGAAAGGAAGTCCGCTGTGCCTGGAGCCACACCAAGTCCAGATGACTAGGCTTAACCTCGACTACAACGGTATAAATCGTCAATCCGATAAACTAAGGAAACAATTTTACATGGTGGGGGAAAACCCTCCCCAACTCATACCACCGGCACTCGTGTTGACCTCCAAAGCAAATGCCTTTCTGTAGGAACAAAAGGATTGTAATTGCACAGACACTTCCAAAGACGATCATTTAAAGTATGCCAGTACGGCAAATATATACATACATACATATATATATATATATATATATATATATATACTTTATATATACATACA
>JAOVVB010000028.1:8135198-8151553 GCA_028570985.1 Heterobranchus longifilis | reverse complement strand
GGGTTAGATGGAGGCAGATGATTCGCTGTGGCGACCCCTGAAAGGGAACAGCCGAAAGACAAAGAAGAAGAAGAGGTGTACTGAGAAAACTTTCTCCTTTGATTTTATCCAGGCATTAGAGAAACGCTGGGATAAGTGCGTTAGTGTAGCAGAGGATTATATCGAGAAATTCTGAACAATCAAAAGTCCCAGTTTGACTTTTGACAGAAATGCAGTAACGATGAAAGGCTTGGTGCTTCATGAGAACGGTTCCCTGAATGATTCTTTGTGTGCATTTGGAGATATGGGATGGAGCTGTACTTTAGAGCGGTGTCGTGTTCGTACAGAACTCCAGGTTCCGGCATGGAAAGTGGCGCCGGTTCTGGAACAGACAGATCATTTTAATAGACTGCTATTACGTGTATAGTCGTGAGACACTAGAGTTCCTTATTTTCATGTTTCCGCAGAGCTCACATCGCAATCTGTTTCGTTTCCTGTCGTTAATCATGAAATCATGAAAAATCTTTGTTTTTTTTTTGTTGTTACATTTGTTCATTAGCGAGACAGAATGCATACAGCGTACAAGTCACGTTGCATCATGTGCGATCAGATGTCGGGTAATGGAGCATTTCTACAAGTCATTTTGGTATCAGCCCCATCATTGTTCAACAGGATTCATATAAATTCAGGACTAAATATGAAAAATATATAAAAATGTAGTGGACTATAAATGATTATCACATCCTTCTTGGTTTGTTTCTGTGTTGTTTCTCTTCATGAGAGTCACGAGCTGTGATAGCAGGATCATGGGTTTGTTCAGGCTGTTTTTTTTCTCGGCTGCGTGTTTAATGTGTTTAATCTGGACGTCTTTAACAGAAGTTGGATGCTCCTCCGAGATTCGGATAGGGGCTGTGCTTAACTTCCTGCCTCCTTCTTCTCCTTCTCGTCTTCTCGTCCCCTTTCCTTCTCTTCGCCCCCTTAAATTCTCTTGTCAGTCTCTTTCTCTCTCTCTCTCTCTCTCTCTCTCTCGTGTTCTGTCCTCGTACAGCACCGTCCCCAAGGATTACCAGGTCTCATGGGTAAGTCCATGGCTGACATCCTGACGCAGGTTCGCATGGTGTAGAATTGAGGTTCATCGGCTGGCTCATGTAGCTTTTTTTTGTTTGTTTTTTTTAGTTTCCATGTAGTGTCGGTTTTCCTTTCTTCTTTTATCCTTTTTTGTATCGGGATTTTGTCGGTGCGATCGGGTGGTACTTGGATTTCAAATCCAGCCGGCTATGTTTATGTTTGTAGCCTGGCACTATGGTGGGCGGGGCTAATAGAAAAATGGAAACCAGGGAACCAATCAGAAAGCTATGTTTATAAAAGAGTCAAAATGTTTTTAACACCATATTCTATGGTGTAGTTATACCACAGTAACGCTTAGGACATGTTATCCAAAGTAAGTTATATTTTGGCTTTGATTTTGGACCAGCTGTATATTTTTGTGTTTTTTTCGTTTGAGAAGCACTGTAGTAGGCGGGGCTAGTATAACCAACCTCAAAGCGCGTTCAGAAAGATCAGAAAAGTGCTTTTTTGGGTGGAAAATCAAACATTTGTGGGCGAATGTACAGAAATCTGCTTCATAAATCAGTCCAACTCCATCCATCACTGACGCGGTTTAGGATAAAGTGTTAAATGCTGTAAAACAAAAACGTGCCAGCAGTCTTGGACAACAAGACCCAGTGCCACTTTAAACTTATATATATTAAATATTAATAAAATGACATTGAGATGACGTTGAATGACCGCTCGAAACACAACGTATTTGGAGATGAATAACATCCATTCCTGTAAAGCCACCATGTTTCCTCAAGTTTCTAACCGTGTTTAGAGTTCTGATCGGAGATTGAGACGAAATATTACCATGAGGTGCATCTTAGCTTCTAATATGGTGTTTGTGATGCTCGCTGTTATGTATATGCGCATGTACGTACTACAGTACCATCATCATGCCCCCTAGTGGTAAGCATGCAGTATGCAGTGTTTCACTCCCAGGGTTCAAGTCCCCCTCAGTCTATCCCGTCTGGTATTAATTAGGTTTTGAAATCATTTCTTTCAACGTTCGAAATCGTCATGTAGTCAACGTTGCTCTGACGTCATTTCATCAAAGTCATTCTAACTTTCAAAAACAACCCGGTATGAACATCGTCCAGACGTCTGTAACATCGCCACAACGTTTTGACAACCTGCTGTAAAAAAAAAAAATCTAATAATTAAAAAAAAAATTTTTTAAACACTTATGTTTATGGTTAAGCTAAAAGTTGTCATAAGTGATATGATTAATATAATGTCTCAAGTGTTGTACACACAGTTGTAGTTGCGTTTTTTTGGTAACAAGAGCATATTTTACTCTGTGAGAGCAGATCTAGCTGTAAATGGCAGAGACAGCCGTCCTTGTGATGCTAACACACAGATACACAGATACACACTCACACTCACCCACTCACTCAGCGTCCTCTCACCTAAACAGGAAATGACCAGACGAGAGAGCAGACGAAGACCAGAATAGACCTCAGACTGCCTCTCAACCTGCTCTCTTCTCTTCTCTTCTCGTCTCTTCTCTTCTCCTCTCTTCTCTTCTCTTCTCCTCTTTCTCTTCTCTTTTCCTTTTTCTCTTCTCTTTTCCTTTTCATTTTGTCTTCCGTTTGCCTCATTTCTCCTCTTCATGTCATCTCTTTTTCCTTTCTGCTTATTTTCTCATTTCACTTCTCATTTTCTTCTCCCTTCTTTCTCTTTTCTTTTCTCACTTAATTCTTCTCTGCTTATTTTCTCTTTTAATCGTTCTTTTCATAACTGCTCATTTTTCTTCCCGTTTTCTCTTCTCTTGATATTATCCCATTTTCTCTTTTCAGTCTCTCTTCTCTTCTTCTCTTAGTTTCTCTTCTCTCCATCTCATCTTTTTTGTCTTTTCTTATTTTCTCTATTTTCAATTTCTTGTCTGTTTACTTTTCTCAAGTTTTTTCTCAATTTCAATTTTTTCTTCTCTTTTTCTCATTTTCTTCTTTTCTGCTTATTTTCTCTTTCATTTTTTTTTAACACTTCTCATTTTCCTTCCTGTTTTCTCATCACTTTATCTCTTCTCATTTTTTATCTTTTCGTTCTCTTCTTCTCTCGGTTTGTCTTCTCTTCCTCTCATGCCATTTTCGTCTGTTCTTATTTTTATTTTTTTTGTATTTTCCTCATTTCTGTTTTTTTCCCTCATGTTTTTTTTTCTTGTTTTCTTTGCTCTTTTCTTCTGTGGTACATTCTTCAGATTTTAAGGGTTCTTCGCAAATTCAGAACTCGAGGGGCCTCTTATAGACGGTTTTAAAAATAGGGTTCCAAAATAGGGTTCCGTGTAGAACCCTTCGAGGAGGCTAAAACCCTACAATTGTTGAGTGTTATAAAAACTGATTCAAACTCCTCACTTTTTAAATCACTCTCAGGTTCTAGGTGTTTAGGAATGAAATGTAATAATTTGTCTCTTGTACCACTCATTCATCTAACGGGTGAATACGTACAGTACACTCCTGGAAGGAAAGGTTCTTCAGTGGTTCTTGGCCTCAAAGAGAGAAACTTCTTTCTGATGGAAAAGCACTTAAATGCTCTTTCGGGTTCTGCACAGAAACTTTTAAGGGTTCACCCAGAAGGACAATGACAGAAATATAATGAAAGAGAGAATGAAAAGCAGTAGGGAAAGTAAAGTTTATTCCTTTTTCTCCACTGTTGACTTTAACCGTGTTTATCCCAGAACCTCGTGCTCCTGATTCGTCCATCCGTAAACAGTGGGTGAGAAATAAGACCATCGATTGTTTCCTGTGGTTGGCACGGTAGTGGCGTAGTGGATACCACGGTGGCCTCGCTCCCCGCACCCTGCCCACTGAGTTTGCATGTTCTTCCAGTGCTTGGTGGGTTTCCTCGGTGTCTTCTGGTTTCCTCCCACAGCCTATTGACATATTAGGCAAATTAGAGTAACTGGCATTTCCAAATTACGCATAGTGTTTGAATAAGTGTGTGTGTGTGTGTGTGTGCTTATTCCTTGTGATGTACTACCAAGGTGCGCCCCTCGCTAGTGCCCCGAGTCTCCTGGGAAAGGCTCCAGACCCCCCACAACCCTGTACACAGGATAACCGGCATAGAGGATGAATGCCGGAGTGTTTCCTGTGTGTATTTCGTAGGGCAGTTTGGTGACGGAGTGGTTTGGGTGCGAAACACAGGAATGGGAGTAATTTCTGTTTGTTGATGCCGAGATTGCGAGGCGGGGTGTCCTCCCCAGGAAGCCAGAGATTCACTGTAATCGCTAGCAGTTTGTAGAGACGGTGGCGTAATGGTGCTGACTTTTAGTATGCATGTGTGTATCGGAATGTGTTGGGTTTTTTTTTCCTTTTTGTCCTGTTTTATTTCAGACTGACATTGTGATTTTAATTTAATTAGTAGAGCCGTGTGACAACGAGGGGAAACCCAGGTCGAGAGAGATAGAGAGGGAGAGAGAGAGAGAGAGAGAGAGAGAGTAAAACTGCAAGCGTGAAACTTTATACTCTGTTTTTACAGCTGTAAGAAAGTGTTGCGTGTTAAAATCAGGCGCACTACGAGTGTGTAAGTGCTGGAGCTCTCTCTCTCTCTCTCTCTCTCTCTCTCTCTCTCACACACACACACACACACACACACACACAAGCAGTTTTGCATGATTAACAGCAGACATGAGGACCCGGGTAGACAGTGGTCTCTGTAGCATATCAGGAGCTCGAGGCTCCAGAGGCTGGAATAAAGAGGAGGAGGAGGAGGAGGAGGAGGAGGATAAGGAGGAGGAGGGGGAGGAGGAAGAGGAGGGGGAGGAGGATAAGGAGGGAGCTCCATAAAGCAGCAGCAGCAGCACTGTGAAGCCCCGTAGTGAGCCCTCCGACCCTTAGTGTGCCGCGTCTTCTTTCTCTCTCTCTCTCACACACACACACACATGCACATACACACAGATGAGCAGACATGGGCCTTCAACATGGAGCAGGATATTGACTTCTACAGACACTTCTCATGGCTTAAAAAGGTAAGAGTTTATGCTTAAGGCTTGGGCGCTTTCTGATTTCCTTTTTTTTTCTTCTGAATGTTAGAATAATCAAGTACCCTCTGCGTTTAATTATTATTAACCAAACCGATCATTCTTGTGCAACTGCATGCTGCACGGGATGAAGAAACTCCTTGAGAATGTCAGTCCGGACATCAGGATCCGGAGTCACGCTCAGCGTCCCGTCTTCACATACCAGACTTGTTTCCTGAAGACTCCAAACGGCTATGAGAAAAGGCAGCATCTGAAACTTGATTATAGTCCGAGGCGCAGTGTGTGTGAGGTGCGACCCCGAATATGTAAAGTCGTGACCCGCCGGCTTCCAGTCGTGTGATTATTCACAAAACCATAATGCTATTCTGCATCCTTCATATCGTTTCATCCTGTTTTTCTTTCCCCCCCGGAATTTTGCTAGAAATGTAAGAGCACACGACACAGTTATTATCACTAATAAACAAAGGGCATTCAAGTCAAACAGGGACTTTTGATTGTGCAGAATAACAGAACAGACGAGGGATGTGGAAATAACTCCCAGCCGAGTTCCTGTAACGTGCAAGTGGTGTTGGTGAATGATTGAGTGTACAGTTCACACAGACAGCTGCGTTTCTTCCACAAGTTGCCCATAAGTTTTCCGTAGATTTTCGAGGCTCAGGTGTTCCACTCGCTCCTTGAAGTTTTCTGAAAATATCGGTACATTTTACGAAATTTCATGGTTTGACTTGAACTCAAGGGGGGGGTCCTAAGACCACAGAAAAGCCAATGCAGCACAAATTGGTAAAAAAAAAAAAAAAAAGTCATTTCCGGCCACGATAGAAAGCCACTAGAACACACAGTTCACCACGGAACACTGCATTCGGGGCCCAGCACGTAGAGTCCATGTGTACTGACCCACAGCACCCAAAGGATCCACTTCCAATGTCCTGGTGCCAAACCGAGTCATGGCCTGAGGGCTCTTAGTAGTGCAATGTTTGGTGTTGTAATGTTATGGCTGATCAGTGTACACACACACACACACTATACTGTATATCAGTGTTTCTCAACTGGTGGGTCGCGACCCAAAAGTGGGTCACGGGAATATTTTCAGTGGGTCGCGGAGTGTGTGGTCAAAAAAACAACAAAAGTTTAATTTTTAACTTATTTTGCTTATACCGGACTTTTATTTTGAAAAGCGCGCGCGACACTCGTACCGTTTGACACGTGAAATTTCATTTTATTATAGCAACAAATATGTCGAAGCGCAAGTACGACCCCGAATATGTAAAGTATGGATTTACATATATTGACGACAAAAAAGGCTTAAAACCTCAGTGTGTCATATGTAGTGAGGTACTCTCACAAGAGAACATGAAACCTTCTAAATTAAAACAACAATAAAATTGACAGCAATAAAATATTGTTTATTTGTAAGTCTTGGTGATTTCCTTATGATGTATCTGTCACTACTTGTGCATGTTAACAAATAAATACAAATTAATTATAATTCCTAAAATTATATTATAGTTCCATGTAGATGACCATGTAAAAATGTGGGTCCCATGGCCAAACCAGTTGAGAACCACTGTTCTAGAATATAGCAAACATATTTAAACTTTGATACTGTAAGCTCGGAAGGTGCGTCTTTGCCAGGATGTTGAATTTTTTATTAATTTTTTCACCCGGAATGAGAAATGCGATGAAATATTATGCTAAGGAAATACTTTATGATGAACTCTTTTTGGCCTTTTTTAACAAATGGACTTGTTTCTGCTTCTTCTTCTTCGCTTGTTTACATCGATGCGCTTTCACTCTATAAGGCTTTTGCAGTCCCGACTGAAGACAGATTTGTGTAACATTTGAGTGAGGTTTACGAGTCACTGTACCCAGTACAAACAAACTGGCCAGCTGAAGACTGAAAAGATATCACAAGGTCTATTCTGAACGTTCAACTGTTTTCGTGCGTTAAAATCCTGGGAGATTCGCAGTTTCTGGCGCCGACGAGATTACATTTACTTATTTAACACTCTTGACCTGTACTCCATCGGATTATAAACTCCACACAGCTGTTTTTGAGTGAATAGAGCGAACCAACATCGATTACGGCACCACTCATTTAGTAAAATAAATAAAATAAATTAAAGTAATTCACACTGAGCCTGAAGGACCAATATTGGTGCTTTTGATTACGCACTGCAAATTACTAAGTGCGTGTGTATATATATGTGAGTGAGTACAGACCTGTGATGAAGCCAGCAGGCGTGGGGGTCAGGCTGTGGAACTGTTGATCATGTTTGGCTCTCTCGTCCACAGAGATAACCCACGTGTCCAGCCCCCCTAAACACAAACGAAGAAAAAGACACACACAAAGACACACTTTAGCCAAACTTAGCTTAAGAATATGCATGCGATCATACACACTCTCTCAAAACATGCCCACCCAGAACGATGTGCGGGTATAACAGCACTCACCTCCAAAGGGCGTGGGAAACTGAGCCATGATTCAGTCAGTTAGCTGCACCCTGTCACACTCCTGTAACACACACAGAACCAGAAATATTACCATAATTATTTCAGCATCTGTTCCTCCTGTAGAACAAGGACACAGGGTGACTTTGCTACATGTGAAACGAATACAAACACCACGCAAATCCGGCCTTGGCCTATAAGTGGCGTTTACAGTTACAGCTTAAATATTTCACTTAATGCTTTCTGCTGTCTCAAACTCTGCGTGTGTGTGTGTGTGTGTGTGTTTACGGTCAAATAAATTACCTGTAAACTGATCGAGACAAGACAAGTCATAGGAATTTCATCGGCAGACATCAACAAGTATCAGTCTGTGTTCCCATGCATGAAGATGAATAAAAAATCTTTTATGCACATGCCTCTCAGCACCATCGATTCCAATATACGAGTCAAAAATTATCCGCACTCTGGCTGCAGAAGTTGTATATGTGCTCCAATCAGAGAGGACGAATCGGGCATTTTTTCCCCAAATTAATTTCTTTGCTTTTCAATCGGTCAACAAGCTTTTATAGGGCTGCTTTCAGGAGACCAAACAGATGAAAGATGAATAATGGAGCGAGATCAGGACTATACAGAGGATGCTTCAACACCTCAAAATAAAAAGTTTTTGCAGAGTGTTGATAGAAGCGTTGACCGTTTCTTGAGGATTCCAGAAAACTGTAAGGATCAAATTTCCAGCTGAAATTTGACTTTGGAACTTTTTCTCGGTCGGTGATTGAAGATGTTCCCGTTCCATACTCTGCAGTTTACTCTCAGTTAGGGCTGAAAGGATTCCTTGAGTAATTCGATTACAAAAAATGATCGAGGCAAAATCTTCTGCCTCAAAGCTTCGTTTAATTAATTTTAAAAGCTTGCGTTATGTTTTTGCACAATTAATTGTTGACAGCGTGCTTTTGACAGTGCGTTCTGGATGCAAGCCACTAGTAAACACCAACGAAGAAGAAATGCTTACGTCACCCACTAAGCGGAAGGAGACGCAAACAGTTAGCTGTGTTATTGATTTGAGGGAGCGTTCTGTTGCAGGCTGCAAAATGGAAGGGAGCGATAAAATTATCAGCAAGCCAAGAGAAGAAGAAACCAGCAAGAGAAAACGACAGAAATTGTCAGTAAAGGCTTATATTTTATGCCTGAGACGTAGATTTTGAAACTTTTAGTTCTGAAAGTTTAGTTGCACACCTTAGTGTTTTTGTATAATTATTTATTTCAATGTGTTCACATTAATTTGACTCAGGGCAGCAGCTTTTTTTGCCCATCCTGTAGTTTTATTTCACTGATCTTTCACGCCCTAGCCCAGAAATGGCATTAACACTATCATGCAGGTTTGGTGTCAACCATTTTTTATTTCACTCCTAGTTTTCACTGGTTTTCATTCAACCCCTAACCACCTATCTCCCCCTTCCCTATCAACTTCAAGTTTAAAATGCCAGTGTCAACTTAATCTGTCAGGAACGTGGCTCTTGGGCTTAAGGGATGGATCCAGAAGCAGGTGCAGAAGCAGGGCGTGAGTGGCTTTGATCAAGCTCCGTAGAAGCGTGGCCATTTAAGCAGGTGTGCGAGCTTGGAGAATCAGTCAGCGTTGGAACCGTGCCAAGATCGTGGAGCCGAGTTGTAGTCGAGAGAGCGCGAGCGTAGGCCAGAGCCGTGAAATCCGTATGCGTGTTGTCAAAGCCGAGAAGTGAAGATGAGCCGTAGTTGGGAAGCGAAAGTTCAAAGCTGTTAAATCCGAGCGTAGTGACAATTCCAAAATCGTGAGATGAGAGGCAAAAACGAGAAAACAAAGTGAAGTTACCAACGTGAAACTATCATGAACAAAAACGTGAGAAAACTGCGGCGAAACAACACACAATAATCCATCGGTGAAATAGCGCTCTGCGCTTCCTTATAAGCCGGAAGAAATCAGCGCCGGATGAGAAACCGGTTAATTTGAGTATAGACATTTAGATTCCTTTACATTCAGGCACTTTTGAAGCACACTTTCAGATCCTTGCTGAGTTTTAAGTCTTCATTATTGTGCGCTTGGATTTACAACCATGATCTCTGATGCTCATAGGTTTTATGGGCATTAAATTTATTGTATCTTCTTGGTTTGAATAAAACAATGGTCACATTCCTGACTTTACGTGAGTTAACCATTAAAGCAAGTGACTTTCATTCTTGTGTGGTGCGTCTGCTTTTGGGTCCTTCCAGGCTGCCTGGCTTGACATGATTGTAATAGGAAGTTGTGTTGACTTTTGTAATGGTTTCTGTTGTTGTTTGCCTAAAACAAGTTTTCAAATTAGGATTTGCAATAGACAACCTCGTGTATCAGAGAAATTTTTTTTGCCAGAATAAGTAAAAGTGAATTACATTTTACTGTCAAATTGTTCATTAGTATTCTGATAAGCTTCTGTGAATCCTTTTGTGGTTGAATGGCCAGAAATGCCCATGGCCACATGTAAAAATTTAGTGGAAAGTATTCCAAAACCATTGGATGCTGTTGCAACAGCAAAAAGGGGAACCAACTTTGTAATCTACATTTCCAATTTGTTTATAAGGGTATGTCAAAATTTCTGTTGGCCGCACTGCCTTATTGGCACTTTCTGTTCAAGGATACTGTCTCACCAGTCAATACTGGCCAAGTGTGGACGTGTTACAGGTTATTTTGATCTCTGACAGTGATCATCTAGACTTGATCTAGATAATCTAGATTTGACTTTTGTTTTCATGTTTGAATGTCATAATCGACCAGCCAAAAACACATATGAATAATATGCAAGCGAGAATCTGGATACTTCTTAATATAATTAATCAAATCCGTTATGAATTGAGAATCATTCTGAATTAGTGTTAATTTCGTCAACGAAACATATTTGTTGACAAACTTTTTTCCAATGACTAAGACGAGACAATGACGAGACGTCGCGGATGGGTTCCTCTGATTAAAACTAGACTAAAATCCCCAGACGTTTAGTCGACTAAAACTAAATAAAAATATTATAAGATATGATAAAAAATTAACAGGTACATTTATCCCTGGGGCTAAGACTAAAATTGAAAAAAGCTGACAAAATTAACACTATGTCTTAACACCATACCACGAAATTGAATTGGGACACCAAGAATTGAAATCGTGAGCATGCCAAAGATTCCCAATCCTAATAATCAAGTGAGGAGTGTTACAACTAAAATTTCAAAGACAACAGGGTAACATTTACAGTAAAGATAACAGTGCAAACAAATCAGCCATAAGACAAGACCTAACTTAAACACTAACTATAAATAAACAAGCTAATCAAACTAAGCTAATTGGGCTTCAATGCAACATCCTAGAACCCAAGAGTATGGATACTGTACAGGTATGATGTGTTCTAACCTGGGGAGAAGCTAGATGGTGTCTCCAAAACTAGGGAGAGTGGCAACAGCACGGTGTCCTCCAAGCCAGGTGGTGGCTGACTTGGCAGTGACAGCAGCATGACATACAGTATACAGCATGACTTGGAGCCGAGCTGCACTCTTGGCCTCTCCTGGAGGCTCTGTGCTCCCAGCCTCTCCCTGGGACTCTGCGTTCCCAACCTTTCCCTTGGGCTCCGCATTCTTGGCCTCTCCCTCCCTCAAAGCTGCCCTGTCAGTTCCTCTCTGCACAACTGCATGTTCTGTCATTTGCTTTTAGTATAGGCCCCCTGACAGTCAGGTGAGCCTTGAGTGTATATACTGAATCTCTCCTGGCTTTTCCACACACTGCTGAGCACAGGTGTTGGAAACAGAGCATGAAGCCGACTCCCCACCATTTGGGGGCCATCTAGGAATCAATAACACGATTGAAAAAATAAAAGATCATTTCTACCGGCCGGGGTCATCCTGGTCATCGTTGACTACGCTACATGCTACTCCAAAGCCATCACACTGCATAAAGCCACCTCTTAAAACATTGCAAGAGAACGGGTGCAGCTCTTCAGCCACGTTTGACTGCCCAAACTAATGTTTGATGTGTGCCGGCTGTTACAGGTTAAGCAGAAACTCTGTATACTACCTGCAGACTGATCATGGAGAGCTTTGATCAGACACTAAAGCGCATGCTGCAGCGAGTGGTGAACAAGGACGGCCAAAACTGGGACCAACTGATGTTCTGTTTGCGGTACGAGAGACGCCATCGGAGTCTACAAATTTTGCGAAAGAAGCTTGGGAGGAGCAGCCTTTACTCTTTTGGCAGGTAGCCCTCAGGAAGCCAAAGATCAAACTGCCTTTACAACAGACCAGGACCATTGGCAGTACCGGATTCTCCTCATAGGTGCATGGCGTCACAGCTACTTACCAGTGGCTTGTGGACATCATCCTGTGAGATCACCGTCAATTTGCTGCTGCGTACCTGGATGACATTGTCATTCACTCAAGTAGTTGGGAACATCATTTACACTTTGAAACACGTGCTCTGCGAGTTCCGGAAGGGGTTAGATCTACTAACTGGGGTACTATTTAGAAGGGTGGAACTTTATGCTTCTACTTATCATTCTCCTCTATAGTACCTGCCAAGGGCAAAGAAGACCAATCCTCGCATAACCGGATGGTTTCTCTCACTACAGGATTTCTCATTTTCCGTAGTTCACAGGGCTGGAGCTCAACATGGAGATACAGATGGCATGCACTCTTCTTGCTGACAGCTGTGAGCTCGAAGCTTTGGGGGTGCTGTGTTGGGCAGCTTACAGCCAGTGCTCATGAAAAGGCCATGCAACACTTGAAGTGAATAGATCTTTTCCAAAGTTTCCAAGTTTACATGTGTTCTCGTGCCCACAGACCCACGAACTCCGATACTTCTATGCCAAGAAGGAAACTGCCTGCCTCATGCCTTCCACTTGTCAAACATGTTACACTTGTGGAGAATGCAGAACATTTGTGCAATATTTGCACTTTTCCTAGAATGCAAATACCACCCCCCCATGTATTGATTTTTGGGGTAATAGTTCCAGCTAGCTAACCTTTCATAACCGTATCTATCCTTTTCCCCAATGTTGCCTTGACTTTTGCCCAGCAACAGCAATAAATTGCCTAGCTATGCCCTCACATACAGCTGCACGAACACTTAACTAACAAAAGTTCAAGAAAAACAGAAGTTTAAGCATAGTGTACCAATAGGTAAGTTAAATTATATTATCATAAAATTTGCTGTGATAGTTTGGCTTCAGAGTTGCACTAATGCTCATCTACAAATGTTGTATCAGTTAAATTACTTGCATAAAAACCACATTGAATAAATACCCAGTTAATTAAATACAAACATTAATACAATGGGCTATAAAAAAGTTTCTAGATTAGCTCTGTTTATAAGCTTTGCATTTTACAGTAGTTTCTCCCTTAAAATGTCTTAAAATCTGATAGTAGAATTCACTTTTGACAGTTTGGCCCCTGGGGACAAATTCTTAATGTACAATGCTGCGAATGTCAAAGAGCATGCACTCCTTTTTCGGCCGTGGAGATGGTGGGCTCTCAGTCTTCAGATAAACTAGGCAGCAACACAGCTCATGTTCGAACCACATGTGAGGATTGCTCACTGTTCTGTATGACACACTGACAATGGCAGCAGGTTGTGGATTGTTCTCCGACGATCATCAAGCACAAGTTGCTGAATGGTTTCGACATTTCCGGAGGTTCAGCTTGTTGAAGGTCTTCCTGATCTCTCGCTGTCTTCCTGTGGTATGCTTCTGCTCCTTAAGCATGTGTGCCACTCAAAACACCTTGAATGACTCATTGCAGGATCACTGTAAACTTGCTGAATCGAGTCAAAAGTCTCTGTGGCCGATTTGCACAGTTTCATGCAGAATTTCACATTGAATTTCACATTCTTAACTAGTGATTCTTAATCTAGTAATCACAAAGCCATTGTGACTCGATAATTTGTAAATGATGAGCAATTAATCCATTGAATCAGCAGGAGTCATGCATTTAGTTAAACATTACTTTAATCTATGAATTTATTATTACAAATCTATCAAGATCTTTGACAGCATATGAAACTATATGTAGCTTTAACCCATCAATGGAATTCCAGAAACTCTTACACACCCTAGTGGTATAAAGCCTCATTAATACTGTATATTTAATTTTTTTTAGCAAAATTAGATATTCCATGTAATATATTCATCTTTGTCTCTTATTTTCTTAAACCATCTTAAATCTGCTGTGGAGGACTGGGTCAGGGTTGATCATTTGGAGCTACTGGAGGAGCATGAGCAAGCTGTTGAATTTGCTGTGGCATTGGAGCATACTGTATTCTTGAGGGCCTGGGTGACTATTCAACAGTTTTTGGAGTGGTCTGGTCTTTGTTCTGGATTGGATCTATACCTTTTAAAAAGCCATTAAAACTAATTTTATTGACATAAAGAGACATGCTCCCCTCAGATTTACATTTTGAGGAACAGACTTTTGTTGCCATAGACTCATTTTGTATCTGACTCATTGGGGAAAAGACAGAAAGAGTTCATCTTTGCCCATTTTTTAAAAAATGGTTATGATTTTAATATAAAAGAATCAGTACAAGAGTGATAAGCATCTGGTTTTATCCAGGTTCTTCACTATTCTATACTAAGCAAAATAGAACCTGTATTCTAGTTTTTCCTTTTAACGATATTTTTATTGATTTTAAACAGAGACATAAAGTAAACATGTAGTGTGCATTTCAAGGCACACTTGTACAATCTGTATTTATAAACCCCTTATAAACCCCTATACCCCCCATCCCACCCATGAATTGAGTTCCATGTATCATCTGACGGTGTCCTTTTCCCAAGCAGTTTTAATTTTAACCCATTAATCCACCATAAATGGGACTAACAGAGGAGATTATTTATAATATTTATAATCAGGAGCCTCAGGGAAAGTTGGTATCGAAGAGTTAATGAAGTGTCTTACTTGCAAATATCTGAATAAGTGAGATTTGGATAGGTTAAACCTATCAGCAGTTCAAATTATGCAAACTTATGAACAATAAAGAGGCCTTTGCAAAGCTTGATGCCCTTTACCATTCCTGAAACACTGAATCATTTTAAGAAAATTGAAAGAGATAGGTTAGAAACTGTACTGTCTTAACTGAGCCCATATTCTCAAAGTATGCCTTGTAACTGAATTATTAATTGATTGATTGAATTGTGGGGATATGGAGTGCAGATCCAAGAGGTGGAGAGACAGAGTTTCCACCCAGGCAGGCCGATTAGGTTGGTTATGGAAATATCCCCAAAATGTGAGACATCAAATGTTTGCTGCCCAATTTACTGTACCACGAAAATTTGGTAGAACCATGCCACCATCTTTTCTAGGTCTTTGAAGTAGTAGGGTCTTGTTCAATCAAGGATGCTTACCTTTCCAAAAGTATGATGATATAATTGAATCAAATGGATCAAAGTAAGATTTGGTAATAAAAACAGGTACAGACTGAAAAAGATATAAAAATTTAGTAAGGATATTCATTTTAATGACGTTAATTCGGCACACCAGGGACATGGACAATGGTGACCATTGTCCCAAATGCCTTTTTGTTTGATTCAGCAACCTAACCATTTTTTTTTTCAAATTTTCAAATTCAATTTTCAAATTCAATTTATATCCAGAGAAAAATGGCTTAATTTACTGAGCAATGACAGCAACGGTAGCAAGGAGGTGATTGCATTTGATATGAAAACTAATAAAGGTTCTTCTCCCTGCTTGCAAATCCCAGATATATCCCTGCAACCATGGAATGCAACTGCTAATGCCTCAGTGATAAGGTTAAAGAACAATGGGCTAAGAGGACACCCTCGTGGAGTAAGGCTAAATTGAGATTGCTGAAAATTCGTCAGAACTGAAAAGATAGAGCTTAAAATTAATAATCTGACCCACGTGATAAAACTTTGTCCAAAATTAAAAAATTTTAAGACCTATAGTAAATACATATTCCCATTGCACATTTCTGCATCCAAAGAGAGGTCAGACTTAGGAATCCCCTCTGATTGTATGTACAAGATATTCATAAGGCACCAGATATTAAAATAAGAATAGTGCTTTTTGATAAAAACCAGTTTAGCTTGAAAATGTTGGAATGCTCACATCGGTATAGTAGCCCTTGTAGTTGTCCACTGTGGTTTATTAAAGTGAACAAGTTTAAAACAGCCACAAGGTACAAATATGAACCAGAAATGTCAAAACACTAACCAAGGACAAATACAAGAGGATTCCAACAAACCCTTAGATGCTTGCTTCTGAATGGCTTACATATTGCTGTTAGATGCTTTGGACATCCAGGGCTCATAAAGAGAGTGTTTTAGAAATTGCACAGATCTACAGTATTAGATGAGATGGATGAGCTGTTTTGGATTGCCACAAGCACTATGCAGGTCAACTGTTCCAAAAAATTCAAATCCATTCAAATCACAGTTCACTTATTCCATTTTTGCTTTCACATGTTTACTTAATTCAATATGATTTTAAAGAACAGTTGAACCTTGGCATACAGATGGTACTCAAGCGGTATTCTGGTTTTACCGCCACGCCTTACGGTGGCAGCATTTGGGTTTGTGCGTTGCTGGCTTTTACCGCTGAGTGGTGCTATATAACTATAGACCGACGCCTCGGGCATCAGTTCAGGATTAATGAGCCGCAGCTCCTTTAGAGCTGCACGTAGTAGCAGATAAAATCAAGTGAAACATTGTACTTAAACGAATTCATTATCACAGTACTAAAATTACAGTACAAATTTTGAATTTAAAATTAAATTTAATCTTATTAGGATCGAATTTAAGCAAAGTAAACGTTAACACAGTGAGCCTTTAGATTTTATCATGTGTAATTAGAA
>JAOVVB010000028.1:8116543-8135098 GCA_028570985.1 Heterobranchus longifilis | reverse complement strand
ATTTGTAATATAACATTTACATATTTATGTATCTAGGCTATGTGATTAATTTTATATACAATGCGTCATGTAGAAAAAGCGCTTCAGCTTCACCTCATGCTCTTATTTCTACTGTATACTGTGATGCAAACACCCCGCCCCTTGCTTAAACTCCACCCCCGATTAATCGAGTACTCGTTTCTCAAACCTGTGGATTACTCGAAATATGAACAAAAATGCCCATCCCTACTTACGATGTGTGAAAGTTTTAGATTGCACCACCTCTAGGAGTATAGAGGAACTGCACCATATTACCACCTTAAATGCAAATATATAAATTAAAAACAGAATAGATTTTTTCTTCCTATCTCTACTATCATCAAGCGGCTGCACTTTAGCCTCGTCTCCTATAGCCATTAATGAAACATTCAATGGTTGTAGTGACCCCCTACAGCTTGACCCCGCCAACTTCTGAATGGTTTAACGAGGATGAAAGTCTAATGCTATGGATTTTAAGAGGAAGTCACAAGATCTCAACGCGAGAACAGATTTTTTGATCAATATGTTGGAACTTAGACCACCGCCAATGAGAAGAACTTTTGAAAGAAGATCTTTTGGAAGAACGGTGTTAGTTTTTTGAGTCTAAACTTTTTTCTTTTTTTTTTGCTATTTGTTTCCTCTGATATATAATCAGTATCACTTCCACTTCTTCAAGGGTTTAAATTCTTTCATAAGCACAGACGCCTCTCTGCTGCAGCAGCAATATAAACATTAATTTTCTGTACTATCTGTACTATGAGGACATGAGTCTGCCTGTGCATGGCATTACAGCAAGGTTATGGTCACCGCTGAATGCACACACACACTTGAACGTGTGAAGATGAATGCAAGATTGCGAGGAGCTGCGTACTGAAACTCGCAGCTTATTAAAAAAAAAGAAAAGCAGTTTTTTTTTCTCTCAAACTGGTGCGCAAAGAGCAGAGATATTAGTCTGCTCTCTGGAAACGCTTCATTGGGAGGGTAAGTGAGCACTGAGGAACGAAGACAAAGACCCTGCATCCCCCACAACAGCCCTGACATCCGTCCCACCTAAACAGAGCTGCTTTATCTGTTCCTCCAGACCACAGCAATGCTAAATATTGCCCAAGATGAGCAGGGGGTGGGAATGAGATGAGAACAGAACAAGACTGTAAGAGATAAGGACACAACAAAGACCCGGGACACTGAGCAAACCGCTCTCCCTGGGGTTACAATCTCAGACAGAAGTCTCACATCGTGAAAAATGGTCTTTAATCTAACAGACTGTTTAAGATGTCACAGTTTCACACTCGATGTGTGTTAGTGCACAAGCTGAATGACTTTTTGTTTTATATTTAAGTGCATTTCAGTCTAATACTAATCGATCAGGGCTGGACATTATGTATAAAGCATAAAGCATTCTGACACTGGAAACTAATCAACTACAAGGTAATGTGTTTCTTGAGTGTTTTTCCTCTTCCTAAAACACATCAACTTGCCACCCATTTAAATTTTATTTATTTATTAATGAGTTTATAAATAAATGAGCACTTTTTTGTGTGTGTTTTATTTTCAAAATAAAATAATCATTTTTATTTATTAAACAATGCAACACTGAGATTTTGCTGGCAGTTTATTAACATACCCATACACTGCGCGTCATAAAAACATCTTTATACACGGCAATATAACTTTTTCTGTTAATGTTTTTATCATTTTTCACAACATGGTGTTTTGCACTAAGCTTGTAGTGTTACACCAGCCTCAAAAACACAATGAGAGCTAATTCGTCTCCAACTTGCACGTTACATTAACACGCGCTCAAGACTTTGGACACTTTGATAAGGTAAAAACATAATCGTTTCTTTATAATCCTACAGGCGGTACATTCTAAACTATTTGCACACTCTAATCCTGTGTGGTAGGAGTAAATCATTTGCCAAGTTTGTTTAGAAATAATAATCATGGGGGATGACAGAGATAAGTGCTGCTCGGTAAAAATGTAGCTTTTTTTTATTTAAGTGGAAGTAAAATGTTAACAAAAAACTCTTGAGTATCTGAGTTTAGTTTGTATTGTTTAGATTCTGCCCTTGGTTTTTACCTGAGAAAACTAGTGTTATAATGATATGTCGTATTTAATTACGTACTCATGTTCAAGTCACTCTTATAAAACTCTTGTTTTATAAAACTACGGTATAAAGCTTTTCTTTGTTAATATTTAAATGGTTCAAGGTCATGAAACTGTAATCGATAAAAATATAATTTATAAAATCTTGATACTTACAGAACCACAATATTTCTTTTCTTTCTTTATTTAACGCTATGCAAGCTTCCCTAGGTATATTCAAAGCGAGAGTCTTAAAGTGAGAGTCTTGTGGTATTTGATATTAAAACTAGATCAGATGTTTAAGTAAAGTTTTAATTTACTTGTTTAAAAACTTGTATAAAAATGTCAAATAAAATATGTTTATTTATGGACAGAAGGGTTTTACATGATGAACACTGTGGTGAATTTTCTCTTCCTATTCTGCATCTTGTATAATTGACTTGATCCCAACGATTATTCAAAGGAAATGTATGTTTTGTCGAATCACAATATTAAATCGAATCCGGCACTCGGGTATCGCGGCGTCGTATCGGGAGGCGACTGGCGATTGCCGTCCCGAAAAGTAATGTTTCATGTTGTTTTTGACATGAACAAAATATTGCTCAATAAACAATAAACCCTGTGCTCTTGACACAATCTTCGACTCAGCGTGTGCTGAATAGTTTTTAGCCTGCACAGAGATCATGCTAATAACACTACACTAATATATTAGTAGTTAAATGACAGCGGAGTTGGGGGCGGGGGTTGCCACAGTGAAACTTGATGTCTTGTTTCAAAATAGATTTCAGCAGCTGAATGTGAGGATTTTGAGCACAGGACTGGAAATGTGAAGAATTTTATTTGCATCATCGCTTATCACTGTGTCTTACAACATGCAGAGTTGAACGCAAGGTTAAAAACACGGGTTATTGATCTGCAGCAACGGCTAAAACAACAGCCACAGTGTCATTTTGGGTAAAGATGAACTGTTTTCCGTTCAAATTCAAATATATGACAAACAAATGTTTAAAAGTTTTAACTGAAAAAAATTAACTGTTGGATATGTATATATATACACACATCTACGCATTATACAAATATGACAAGCAATAGACGTTTGTGTATTAAATTTACTAAGAAATTTACACCTGTATGGTTACCGTGCTACACAACCCACCTTAGATTCAAATAGTAATTCAAGGTTCAATATTTATAACTGATTATAGTTGCCATGTTTGCTAACTATTAGGGGTGTAACCTGATACGTGTATTCATACCGTTCAGTATAGGACGTTTGGCTTGGTGTGTGTGCTGTGATCCGAGTGAATACATTCCAATTCGTATTAATGGAACAGGTGACTGAGGACGTGTCAAATATCACTTGAGAGACATGGAATTATTACAGGATTTAATTCAGCATTACATCCCAAGCTATAACTCGCTGGGCAGAATCACATCGTTTCCGAATTCAGTGTGTTTAACAGATGAATTGGGAATCAGGACAGGTTTTATGAGAAACATGCCAGGCAGCTAACTCGGATGAATGATGACTCGTTTCTTTCTTAAACAGCAAAGTGTACAGTCAGTGTTTTAGGTTTAACAAACTAATATATCTGTGTGGTGACTAATCTACAGCTAATAGTTGTATATACAGCAGAACTCATTTAAGGTCAAGTAGTTTTACTTCTGTTGCAGTGGCATTTCATGTCATAAAACACAGCAGTAAATTTTCTCAGATTTTCTCACTGTATGGAAAAACATACTGAACCGGGCCCTCAAAACCCGAGGCGCGCATCGAACCGGGCCCTCAAAACCCGAGGCGCGCATCGAACCGGGCCCTCAAAACCCGAGGCGCGTATCGAACCGGGCCCTCAAAATCCGAGGCGCGTATCGAACCGGGCCCTTTAAACCGAGATGCGTATTGAACAGTGCCTTTAAACCTGAGGTCCAGTATTCAAGCATTATTATATATATTTTTTTGGTACCCTTACACCCCTTTTTACTATGTATTACTGACGGTGATCACCACAATCACACTCTGGAATAAATTCAGAGATGTTATAACATAATAACAACAAGTCTGTTAACTACTGCATTTATTTAAGAATCAACTAGCAGGCTATAAAATAAACGTAATAAATAAGCACGAGAAACAGGGCATCATTATTACAATGACACTGGCTGGAGTTTTAGAGGATTGGATTTGCTTTCCAGTCAAAACATCTTCTGTGATTAACACGGTGATGGTCAATCACATGACACATACCATGAAAGTGAATACAGCACACTTCTGCAATGTCAGTCAGTCCATGTCAGTGGTGATTATCAACCGATACTCAAAGACCTGATTGAAAAAAAACTTGCAGGTCAGTGTAAAGTGATGTGATGCGTTTACAGTCCAAGGGTACTCGGTTTGATCTGTTTATTTAGGTTCACAAGTTTTAAGGATGCTCAGAATTGTGCATTGCGTGTTTGCATGGTTTCTTATCCGGGTGACCTTGACTATGGGAAAGAGTTACTGACTGATAAATGAATGAAAACAGAACTAATAATTTCTGATGTCCGTTACAGTGTGAAACACATCTTTAACAGACGATGCTTCTGTTTTAGGTTGATATTTTCTCTGTGAGTCACTGTATCATCAAATCAAACCATCGAGCTATAACACCTCCATGATCAGACGGAGGCTTGTTATAGTGTCATAGTGAGTCACAGTGAATGATCAGACACCTACCTCACTGCTGATTAAGACACTTTCCTGGTTATCACCATCATCATCCACCTCTACAATATTTTACCGAACCCAAGTTCCTGACTCCGCTGGTTCTCATAGCTTTTGTTCCAGTTTCCACTTTTTGAAATTTTTATAGCACCCTCCCCTCTGGACTCGCCTTTGAATTTAAATCTAACCACATTGTGTGGTAAGCACAAATAAACACAATAAAAAAAAGATTTAGTTTAATCATTTCAAGATTTCTTATGATATCGTAATACAGTGACCTGTTTCTTGGGATGCGAATGCACTGAAAACCTTCCGTCTTTGTTTACTCCACATAGGTTCTTTAACTGATCATTAAACCAGGGTGACCAAAAAACTAACAACAGAATTTTGAACGGAACCAGACCAACCCAACTCGACTTTTTTTCTTTGGACTCATCCGAAGTCAGTAGCCTATCAGAGTCGCTGCAAGTCACAACATCAGTTCGTTCAACAATCTTATACTCAGGGTTCAATTCTCGGTTCGATAAGCTCCAGGCCTCCTGTGACCTTGTACAGGATAAGCGGTATAGAAAATAAATGAATGAACAAACAAATAAACAACTATATTTCTAAAAATTCCAAAATATAATGTGTTTTGCATGCATCGCCATGCAGCCACACACCCAACCTCAGCCTGAGACAAAATGCAAACTAGACTTTAAAAGGTTCATTAAGTAAGTATTGTTTTTCACCCTCTTTCTAAATTAGGTTCAACATTTTAACTATTTTTTTTATTTTTATTTAAATCTTTCAGTCACCTGTGTTCACAATGTTTCTCACACAGGATCGTCAGCATTGCTAAATGAGTCTGTTTATAAAACTTATTTATCGGTGGATTAAGGCACCTGCCAAATGTCATGCATGTAAATGTAAAGATATATAGCGCTTTATCCTGTATACAGGGTCGTGGGAAGGTTGGAGCCTATTTCAAGAGAGTTAGGGCACAAGGCGGGTGGACAGGGTGCCAATCCATCCCAGGGCACACACACACACACACAATTGACTGGGGGCGATTTGGAAACATAATCTACATGTCTTTGGACTGTGGGAGGAAACCGGAGTAACCAGAGGAAACCCACCAAGCACGCCAAGGCCAAACCAGATTTCCAGACGGATCTTTTTTTTACATGTTTGACTTAACATATTGTTACTTGCATTAAACAGAAATAAACTAATTCGACTCTTGCACCTTTTCTCTCACATCTTGGTGATAATTCTCTCATGGACAAGATGATCAAACAGCACCCTGTCATGACTGACTTAATGACATTTTGCACTAACTTTCATTCAGCAAAATACTACTAACACACACACACACACACACACTCTCTCTCTCTCTCTCTTTCCTGGTCATCTGCACGCTTCACACACACAGTCCTTAGTCACAGCATGCACTTGAGTGACTGAGCATGGGCGTAGATTAGACGAGATTAGATTAAAATGTAGTTAGAAGTGGTGTATTAGCTAGCTACAGGCTAGGCAGAGGAATCCCAGCTAAGGTCATACAACAGCTAGCTTTAAAACAATACAGCACAAGCAAGCTCATTTTCATGATGATGATTTAAATTTGAGGAGGATGATGCAGGGGAAAAATATATATATAAATATATATACAGCTTTTAGCTAGGGTTAGCAGCTTTGCTCACTTTGCATACTCAAATGAAAGAAGGGATGCCTCACATAACACGACCGAATGATCCATTAGGGAATGCATTCGTTTGAATCCGGTTTGATTTATATAACACGTTTAGATATACCGAGCACTGATCCTCCCTCGGTACGCAGTGCTAATCCGGATCCGTGCGTAGCGTAACGTAACGTGGCGTGGCGTGGCGTAACGCAGCGCGAGCGCCGCTACGGAGATTTTTCTCCTCAGGAGCTAGCGACGGTAGCTAAGGCGCTCGTCAAGAAGAAAAATAAATAAATAAAATACAGGATACACGGCCCGAGAGCGGACATTTCTCTTACCTCATCGTTCCTTTTCCATCTTCTATAACCTCCCGGTGAAGGGAGTGAAGCAAAAAAAAAAAAAAAACCCGCCGCGAATCAAAGGAAATCCTTGTAACTGATGTAATATTTCTGCTTCTTCTCCCCTTCGCTCCCCGCTCTCTGCCCTGCAGCCGCCGGATGGCTTCACTACGCAACATTGGAATTTCTCAAGTATCGCGAGAACGCGCGAGATAATGACGTCATAGTTTTCCTCATTATCATCACCACCACCCAGGAAGAGAGAGCGGTACCTACTACAGTACTTACTGTATCTTACCATAACAAAGGTACTGCTGTTTTTTTTTTATTATTATTATTATTTATACGTTTTTGCGTCTGTGTTGTTTCGTAAATGTTGTTATATTGATTTTCTTTGACCGTCACTTTACATTAAATCGTTAATTTGGCGGTTTAACTGATCAGGCTGTATCACAAATGCATGCTTTTGTAGTCTGTAGTGCACTATATAGGCGCTGTGTCGTTATTTTATACTTGTACGAGGTGGTACAGTGGATTAGTGATTAGCACGGTCGCTCCAGGTGCTCCAGGGTCTGGGTTCGAGTCCCACCTCTGGTCTGTGTGCATGGTGTTTGCAAGTTCTCCCCCCATGTTTGATGGGTTCCCTCTGGGTACTCTGGTTTCCTCCCACATTCCTAAGATATGAACATTAGGCGTTCCCAAATTGCTCATGGTGGGTTAGGGGTTAATACTGTCGCCTTGCACCTCCAAGTCCTGGCATCGATTCCTGCATTGGGTCTGTGTGCATGATGGATGAAGGTTGACTGGAGGAGGTCCTACCACAATAGTACAAATTGGGAATCAATGGTCACGATTGGCTCCATGACCTACAGAGGTTGATGGATGGATAAAAATTGTCCGTAATGTGTGCGTAAAATGGGAATAAATACAGTGCTATCCTCCACGGTCCCTGGGTGTAACTACAGAGGTTCCTACAGTAAATGAATATGAGAGTGAGGTGCAAATCGTCCGCACTCTGGTTGTCGAATTTATTTCAATTAACTTTTGTCCATCTCTCAACAAACTTTCATATTCCCTCATTACTAATGATTAAGGCTGAGGCTCTGTGAGTCATGAATGCACTGCTGTCTCCTCTTCTTCACCAGAAGGATCAGGACTATAGGGAGGATGCTTTAACACCTCAAAACCAAGCTTTTGCAGATTATCGACAGTGTGGGCAGAAGTGAGCGGACGTGCATTGTCATGCGAGATCACGACGCCCTCGGATAGCAGTCCTCTGTGTTTAATCCGAAGTTTAGGCTTCAGCTCTTCAATAAGCATCTCGATGCAATGAGCATCGTTAATTGTTGAACTTTTTTTTCCTCTGATAATGTTCCAGTACTTTGGAGAGTACCCTTGAGAATCTCAGAAAACTGTAAGCATCACTTTTCCAGCTGAAAATCTCTCTTTAAGTAACTCGTTTGGAGTATCGCTGGATCATGTGTTATAGCAGGAAATAATAATAATAATAATGGGCAGATCATGTGATCAACTGTTGGATTAAGTGTCGTTTCTCACTGAAGCTTTTCATACTTTTGCTAGTAATCCAGGATGAAAGGGTTGTACTGCAAGCCGGGTGAAGCCAAGGAGCTGAAGTTTATTATACAGGAGACAGTGAGTATCAGCAGCATTGTGCCTTACAGTATACACTGTTTATATACCCTCAGTGCTTGTGTTTATTAGGGTGTAATATCTATTGAACTAGATCAATGATTTCAAACAGGGAGAAGTTTGGCATAAGAGTAAGTTCAAACAGTTCTCATATGAGTATCGTACAAGGCTATACACACAATAAAGTGTCCTTATATGAGGACAGTGGGGTCTCAAGAGGTAGAAAGTATTCATTAAGGACAACTGCAATGCATTCAGAATCCACTTTATTTTTACTAGGGCTGCACGATTTGATAAAAATAAAATCACACTGTGATTATTTGGACAGATTTATACTGCGATACGTAACTATTCAATGTACCGTTTTGTATTCAAACGTATTTATCTGGGCTAACAGCAAATAAAGGCACAAACGATCTCATTAAAAGGATGTTTGCCAATGTTTATCTAAAAAAAATGATAAATGCATATATCATTTTTTACTTTCCTGACTTCCATAAGGATGATGCATGAACGTTATTGCTTTTCAGTTCGGCAATGACCAAGGTATAGGTTTTTACTGCAATTTTCAATGCACATATAAAGAAAGTGTGCCACTCTGAAAAGCACTGCCGTGCTCGTACCGTAGGTCAATTGAGCTTTGGAGTAGAAAAGAATTCACAGAGAATTGATTTCCCATGTCAGAAGTGAATGCAATTTATCTGCTCGCATTGTGCTTCAATTCCATCACTGTGTAGAACCAGGGCCATGCTGAAATGCAACCTCCATCCTAAGCTGTACTTGGGAGGCAAAATCATGGGCAGAGCCTGACTCGGTCTCGGAGCAGTTGCAGTGACATTTGAACTTGCTTTGTGTGAATTGTGACTCAGTCAGTGCTTCATCTTCTGCCAGAGACACAGTGAATGAAATTCTGAAGCAAACACAAGTGGGAGAGAGCTGTTCTCATGGGGATTTCTGATCAGGAACAAAAACAAAATTTCCCTTCTGAAATGGTCATTGAGGCACATGATGTTCCGCCCACATCGGGCACGCAGAAAGAATGTTTGAGGGTGAAACAAAAATGATCTGCACTCTGGTTATATTAAATCTTCTGTTGGTCTTATCAGTGCTTTCTGTTCAAGTCTATTGTCTTCCCAGTCACTGCTGTGCAGGTGTGAACGTGATACGTCAGTCCATTTGTAACTGCTGTACCCCACTTGTACATGATTTGCACAAAAGAAAAGCAGCATGCCAAGGTTTGTTTTTTGTGGACTGAGAGTGTATCAGGTACGGAAACAACTCACGAAAGAGCATTAACTGAAGTGTTTGGATATCTGCAAACAAAATTTGGACCGATACTCTAAGGAAGGCGAAAGAGAATTATTACTGGTGACGAGACATGGATTCATCACTACGAGCCTGGGAGTAAACGACAGAGTATGGAACAGAAACATCCTCAATCACCAACTGAGAAAAAGTTCAAAAGTCAACCATCAGCTGGAAAATTCATCAGTGCTTACAGTTTTCTGGGATTCTCCAGGGTCAGTATTGGAACATTATCAGGAAAAAGGTTCAACAATCAACAGTGCTCGTTACAGTGAGACACTTATTGAAGAGCCGAAGCCTAAACTTCGGATTAAACGCAGAGGTCTGGGCGTTGTGATCTCACATGACGATGCACGTCCACACATTTTTTTCCGCACGGTCGACACTCTGCAAAAACTTGGTTTTGAGTCGTTAAAACATCCGCCCTATAGTCCTGATCTCGCTCCATCGGACTTTCATCTGTTTGGTCCCCTAAAAGCAGCCCTACGAGGACGAAGATTCACTTCTGATGAAGAAATGAATGAGTCGGAGCACGGCCTAAAACATTTTTAACAAGGGAATATGAAAGCTTGAAAGTATATTAAAATTTTGTCCAAAAAAATATATATATGTACTGTATTTTTATGAAAATTTGAAGTTGATTAGAATAAAATTCTACAGCCAGAGTGCATATAATTTTTGACTCACCCTCATATTTATTTAAACAAAAGAGAAATGCTCTGATCAAATATTTACATAGCTAATATTTACCATCTGAGCCGATTATTAAAGGTGTACACCCCAACCCCATCTCAAATTCTGATTGAAAATTCATTCAGTCCCATTTTTATTTCAAATGAGCTATTATGAGTGTGAAATATTGAGAAATGGTTCCTGCACACTAAAATACAATGCATTGAAGGAAATACAATTGACTTTGATTTACCTGAAACGATAGCCAATAACAATAGTCTGTATATTATTTAAAATATTCTTATTGTCTGTCTTTATTTACAGAATATAGATGCAACTATTGGTGATCATCAAGTCAAAGTTCAAGTCAAAGCGTGTTCACTCAGTCCTGTGGACATTAAGGTGAGTGTTCTCTGGGTTATGACTCTTTCCTCCAGATGTCAACGTGTAGTCGATCACATCAGCACAAACTAGAGTCTGTCTGTTCTTTTCAGCTGTGTGAGGATTTAAAGCTGCAGAGGGAACATGTCCCGGTTGGTCGAGAGATAGCCGGAGTCGTGCTCCAAGGTCACGCTTCCAATTCGACTTGAAAAGATATTTTTTCTAATCATGTTTTAACATGTGCTGTGTAACCACTTTATCTTGTTGATGATACAGTGGGAGCCAAAGTGACCTTCTTCCAGCCCGACGATGAAGTCGTAGGTAGGAGCTGAGCTGTACAGTATGATCGGCCAGTGCATGACTGAGAAGCAATACACGACATGCGTTCAAATCTGTTTTTCAATCCATTTTCAGGAATTCTTCCCCTGGATGCTGAGACGTCTGGCCTTTGTGACGTCGTCCTGGCGGATGAATACAATTTAGGTCATTTCAGTTACAGACCGTCACTTATGACATTACTGCTTGAAGTATTTATCTGCTATGTGACTTACGTGTGTGTGTGTGTTCGGACAGTTCAGAAACCTGAGAAGGTTAGCTGGTTTCAAGCTGCCGGGGCAATTAAGGATGGTCTCAGGGCCTACACGGCGCTACACACTCTGGCCCGCGTGGCTGTCGGACACACACTGCTTGTACTGGATGGGGCGAGTGTAAGTTAATGCCTTTTGCTTAGTAACTAGATTACCTGAAAGGAAATACTCTCTAACAATAATCAGTTCATTTCTCTTTCCTTAGACCCTACATGCAGTTTATATTTCCTTTTTTTTAATTTTTTTTTATTCCCTAGTTAAATGTCTGTTGTCTGGAACATTAATAATCCATGCACTTGTCTTTAGCAGGTACCACGTCATACATGTGTGCACACCACACGATAAATTCCTATTTGGATCCTGCCACTGAAACTGTACATTGTACAGCATTTTTACTTCTATCTGACATCCCATAAATCATATTTTAAATGCCTATCTAGATCTTATGACACATTAGAACCAGTCCATCTGTATTTATTATTTATCATTATCTTATCTGGAGAATCTCATTGACAGACATTTACTTTTCATTTGTTATTAGCGACTAAAAGGCAGCGGAAATTCTGTGCAGATTTAAAATGGTTACGGTTTAAGTGCTAAAATAATGCTTTTATACAATTTGTAAAATACTCTACTTGTTTTATCTGTGTACACCGCAAAAAAACATCTTAGCAAGTGAAGTATTCGCAAATCCAGACAAATCTATATATAATAACTTAAAATAACTGTTCAACAAACCAAATAGATTATTAATCGTATTTCTAGTCTAACGTTACTCAAAAGGAAAGCGAAAAATTTCTTGTTCTATTCGCAGAGAATTTAGCTTCTTTCAAGGAATAAATTCCTAGAAAAATTAACTCACTCTATATCGTCTATACCGCTTTATCTATATTAAATACAGGGTCGCGGGGGGCCCGGAGCCTATCCCAGAAGTCTTATGCACGAGGTGAGGCCGGGGTGCCGATCCATTGCATGGCGCGCACACACACACACACACACTCACTCACGCACGCTCATTCACAGACGGTAGGCAATTTGGGAACGGCACTTAACCTAACCTGCGTGTCTTTGGACTGTGGGAGGAAACCCCCCAAGCACGGGGAGAACATGCAAACTCCATGCACACAGACCTGGGACGGGAATCGAACCCGGAACCTGGAGGTGCGAAGATACAGTGCTAACCACAAAGCCACTGTGCCACCTCCTAGCAAAATTAAATGTTAAAGTAATTTAAATTAAAATGAAATAAATAAAAACTAGCCAAATCCTCTGCCAATATAACAATACATTTTGACTTAACATTAAAAAAAGAAAATTGTTTGGTCAATAATCTTACATTTGGTTTGATATAATCTTATTTTAAGAAAAGTCTAAGTACATTCAACACATTCACATTTTATTTACTCACCGATCCTGTGTGAGATGATTAAAGCTGTATAAAGAATTTATAATATTGCAGTATTACATGATGATCAGATGATAATCAGTCAACACATTAATTTTTTCATGCACCTTTACACACAGTATGTATGTGTTATGTATTTAGCCATTTGGAGTGCTGGCCATCCAGCTAGCCCATTACCACGGGGTGAAAGTCCTCGCTACAGCCATATCTCCTGAAGACCAGACATTTCTGGAGCAGCTGCGACCGAGTATAGGTAAGTATGTGAAATGTACTGTAATTCTGTTATGCTTGGATTCTTTCCAAGATGGTTCTTCCTTTGCCTTTCCTTTCTTCATCACTGTGTCTTCAGCACTTTGCTTTTTCCTTTGCTATATAATCTTCTGATCTCTGTCCTCACTTTCACTCTGCGATTCCTGGCACTTGCACAAGGTGTGCTGGAATCACTCGTAGGTAAGTGATGAGATAGAGCGCCTGATTTCATGAGCTCATTAATAATAGAAGACGGAGAGGTCTCGGCTGTAATTCCGTTAGGATATGGAAATAATGTTGAAAGGGTTTCGTGTTTTTGTGAATAAAGCCAGGGTGATTGGAGTCTGGGACTCAAAAGTGGACCTGGTGGACTCGTGCCTTGAAGAGACTGGAGGCCTTGGGGTGGACATTGTTATTGACGCAGGAGGTAAGGTTAAAAAAATAAAAAATAAAAAGTCGTTCATGTTGGTTAGATTGCAGGTGCATCGCTTCATGTGGTTCCCTTCTTACCCTGATGCACCATCACTCTAGGGTTCCAAAGGCTGCTGTCAGAAATGTTTGTGGTTTTTTTTTCCAACCAGTGAGACTTTATGAGGAAGAACCTGAGGGCAAGCAAAATGTCCCACACAAGCACGACATCATCTCTCTCCTTGCAGTTGGGGGTCACTGGGTAACTACAGAAGACAACTTGCAGGTGTGTCATTAACTACGCTACTCTGATATTATGCTGAAAACAATGTCACTAGCAGTGTATCAGCGTATCTAAGACCCAACACCTCTGTTTCTTCTCTTCAGCTGGATCCTCCAGACAGTCGCACTCTTTTCTTGAAGGCCGCATCCGTCTCATTTTTAAATGAAGAAATGTGGGAAGCATCCAGGGCCAGACAGGGCCGATATCTCCGTATCCTTGTGAAACCACTCGGGCCACTGCGCAGTCCAACCCTTATTCAATTTGTACTGGGCAAGATGCTCATCTCACTACTGTAAAAGCACTGATCTGATTGTCGCCGTCTTATCTCGTCGCTTGTAAGCTCTAAATTGTTTTACTCAGTCTCATATCAGACCCGTAATCTTTTCCTCTTATAAATAATATTATATTTTCTTTCATATACAAGGTGGTGCAAAGGTCTGGATCCATAGGAATTTATGATCATTTATGAAATGTTATATTTTAATGTAAATTTTACACCCAAGATGATGTTTAAACTCTGCACAAGTGCCATGAATTCAGAGGCGATCAGTTTGGCCACTTCATTAGGTACAGTACACATGTTCAGCTGCTTATTAACGTAAACCTAATCAGCCAATCAAGTGAATGCATTTAGGCATGTAGACATGGTCAAGACAATCCGCTCAAGTTCAAACCGAGCATCAGAATATGGAGGGGAAAAGGTGATTTAAGTGACTTTGTAAGTTTGGTGCCAGACTGTAAGGTTGTTGGTGCCAGACTGACTGATGTTAGTATTTTTGAAACTGCTGATCCGCAGGGATTTTCACATACAACTATCTGTAAGATTTACAGAGAACGGTCTGAAAAGTAGAAAAATATCCAGTGAGCAGCAGTTCTCTGAGCAAAAATGCCTTCTCCATGGCAGAAATCAGAAAAGAATGGCCAGACTGGTTTAGCTGATAGACTAGACAGGCAACAGTAACTCAAGTAAAATCGAAGAGCATCTCTGAATGCAAAACACGTCAAAGCTTGAAGCAGATCTGCTACAGCAACAGAAGTCCCACTCCTGTCAGCTAAGAACAGGAAACTTAGGCTACAATTCGCATGGGATGTCAGTAATTGGACAGTATATGGTTGGGAAAAACATGTGACATTCTGATGGTACTGTAGGGTCAGAACTTGGTGTAAAGTACATGAAAGCATGGATCCATCCTGCCTTGTATAAACAGTTCAGGCTATTGATGTAATAGTGTGGGGGAGATTTTCTTGCCAGACTTCAGGCCTCTGAGTACCAACTGAGTACTTCTTGAACATGACAATGAGTTCACTGTATTCAAATGGCTTCCACAGACACCAGATCCCGGTCCAGTAGAGCACCTTAGCTATATGGTGGAACAGAAGATTCAAATTACGAAATGATCAAATTAAGCCAACCAATCCGTAACAACTGTGTGCTGCTATCATGTCTGTATGGACCAAAATCTCTAAGGAATGTTTCCAGCACCATGTTGAATCTATGCCATGAAGAATTAAGGCAGTCCTGAAGGGAAAAAGGGTCTAGCCCAGAATGGGTAGCTGATGAAGTAGACCAGTGAGTATAGTTATAACAAATTATTTAAGTCAATGTGTCAGAACATTTTCAGTTATGAATCACGATTCTTTTATGTGGTGATTCCAGTATCGTCACGATGACTCTCTTAAAAAACTATTTTATATTTATAATAGAGATGAGCCGATCGATCAGCCAGTGATCAGAATTGACTGGTTTTCAGTCTGATTGGCCATGACCGGTGATCATCCGTCTCAAAACTGGCTTACAACAGTCTCAAAACACCGCAAATCTAATCGCAAAAGTTCCAGACGTCTAAACTAAACTTCAATCTAATCGAAGAAGTCACACGTGCCCGTGTGCTCGCAGCCACTCGTCCCTTCTTTTGAGATTTTGGAGGCATTTGAGGAGGTAAAATATGACTCTCTTTATAATGCTACAGGTGGCACACTCTGAACTATTTACACATTGTCATCCAGTGTGGTAGGAGTGAATTATTTGCTGTTTCTTTAGAAATCATAATTATGGTGGATGACTGAGACACGTGCTGCTCAGTAGAAATGTAATTTATTTAATTACATTTTTTAATTTAATTTTAAGTTAAATGTTAAACTCTTGTATTTAAAGTTAGTTTGTATTGTTTAAATGCTGCTCTTGGTTTTTTCGTGAGAAAACTAATGTTACAAGGAACGGTCTACAGTTAATTAATCATTAAACTCTTTTAACAGGTTTAAAATTATACCAAAATCAGGGGAAAATGTAATATGGAATCAGGATATTTATGAAGTCATAATATGTAAAGAATCACAATTTTAATCGAATCTGCACCTAGGTATCGTGATAATATCGTATCGAGAGTAGACTGGTGATTCCCATCCCTAATAATTGGTGAAAATGGGAAAAAAATGTAATATCATTTTTGATTTTTCTTTTCTTCGTAAACCTAAATACAGTACATTACAGTGTATTCTGTATATAGAGAATACACAAGATACACAATGCACTACAATATTTAGACCATAGAAAAATATTACAAAATGTGTTTTGAGAAATAAACATTGTCAGGCGTACTGTTATAGAAAATATTAAACGACCAACTGGTGTAAACGTGTCCAAACACTGTTACTACCCTAAAGTTTATTTTTATAACAATAGATCAAACTCTTAAACAACACCGGTCTACTAAAAAAAAAAAAAAAATTGTACTTAATAAAAAAAAAATTTTTTTAAATGTCATGTTCATTAATGTCTTGGAACATTTGAAAATTTGGAATTGATGGGAAAACAAACCTTCAGTGATGATTCCCATCCTCGAATGATGGAATAATCCATCCATACAAACTTACAATAATTTTTTGTATAAATACCCACCCATTTGAAAGGAAACTTTCCAGTTAGAGTGCTGGTAATGCGGCTCAAAGCTTATAACAGGCATATGGTTGAATTGTGTTTGAGCCCGGAGGAATCTTTCGGTTCTGTCCGTAGGCTGCTTCTGTGTCCGTGTGACAGCCTGCTGAATCTGGGTTATACGCCTTTAGTGTTTTCTCTCAGATATAATGAAGGACGTGGTGGAGAAGCTATCGACAGGGATTTTCAGGTAAGATTAAAATCAGTACAGAATGTGAATATAAGCCTGAAAGGTGTTAACAAATTAATTACACAGCGGTACATCTTATCTGTCGTTCTAACACTGAAACACTGAATGACTTCAGCAGTTTAGATTAATTAGGGATTAGAGCTGGGTCTTTTCCATTCCATAAAAACAACTTCTAACGTTACATTAATGTTTTTTAGTAAACCTAAATACATTACAGTGTATTCCGTATATAGCATTTCACGCACAGTTAAGTGACACATAAAATGTATGTACATGCTTACGAGGATAAAAACATCCTTAATGAATATGAATCTTTTATAGGCCAGTGTTGGAAAACCCTGTGCCGTTGTACGAAGCCACGGTTTCTATGGAGATGGTGCAGAGACGACAAGTCAGGAAGCGAGTTGTGGTGAAGCTTTAAACATCCCAGAACTACAAAGTCCAGCATTCCCAGATCAACTGTTTGAAACTAAAGACAAAGACGCTGGTTTATTTTCAGCAGTCATTAATATTAATGTGCATATTTCTGACAGATTGCAAAATGTATAAATAACCTATAAAAATGTTGCTATATTAAATATTTTTTAATGATCGTCTGATTTGTTTGTGGTGTTAATTAGAAATGCAACCTGAACCTAGTAAAAAGCAAAATAAAAAAATATATTGAGTCACAGAATTGTGTTGTAAAGAGATAGAAGAGGTAGCACCACAATAAAAAACAATGTGTCTTGCTTTATATACTCATGCTACCTATATCCATTTTGGGGGGCGGGGGATGACTTGACTAAATAATCACATTGTTCACATTCATTACATCCATGACTGACTATCGCGTGCACTTTCTCAGTCTTTGTTGATGATGATGGTTACAGATGCAACAGCTCCATGGGCTGAAAACCTGAGCCCTAATCTACAAAAGTGTTTCACTCGCATTAACAGGCAGCATTAATCTACTGTACATTCTGGGCTCGAAAAAAAAAAAAAAGTCAACCTCATCACATCAACTTTCTAACAAACATGCTATAGTGCTTGCTTACACAAAACAGAAACAGTCCACTTGAAGACAATTGTGACCGGTCACATCAAAGCAGCTATTAAGTCGCTTTTTGGGTGATTTGAGATACTGTATGTGTATATTTTCAGATTCCTGGTTCAATAAGCTCCATGTGTTTGTTTTTATATACCAAGTTTATTACAGTGCGAGCACTTTACCACTGCGCCACTCGGAGGCCCTGAAATCTATTTTTTTAAAACATTTATTAAATGAGGATTCTGGATTCATTTTGACAGCTAATTTTCCTTGCTATCCCGAAAAAATTACTTCGCCAGCGGAGCGGCTTTATAGCAAAAAAAAACTAACAAAAAAAAGCATGTTTTTCTACCGAAACTGGAGAAACCAGCTTGGATTTTGGTATTTTTTTGGTCCGTCCACGTTGCCATCCAGCACATCGGGTGATTTATAATCTTTTACTAGTTAATTAAGGGGTCGGGTTACCAGCTTGACTCCAAACAGCTTAAATAGTGTTCATTAAAGTGCTTTAAAACAATGTTTTTATGATTAAAACCTTCTCGATTCTGTTGAAGAATCAGGAACATAATGTACACTACAGGCCAAAAGTTTGGACACACCTTCTCATCTATCTGTCAATGTGTTTTCTTTATTTTCATGACCATTTAC
>JAOVVB010000028.1:8084744-8098075 GCA_028570985.1 Heterobranchus longifilis | reverse complement strand
GCCCCCAATTGCCCCCCCCCCCCCCCCCCCCCGCCCCATTGTCTTATCTTTGTTCCTAAATTATTCATGTGTGGTTTCCTCGTCTGAGGGTTTTTCTGAGAGCGGGGCTGGTGTGTACACCTTGCCATCCTAATAGATACAATTATCATTTGATTAGAGAATCGGCAGCTCGTATTTTATAAGTAGGGGTGGTGGTGGATGAGGTCCTGACTCTCCATGTCTGTGGCACACCCAAACAGACCTCATTGACTTCTTGCCCTACTCTACTGAATCTGAGAGCTTCATCAGCCTTATTAGTCTCAATCTTGCTTCCCCAGTTCGTATGGAGACACCTCTGGCGATTCTAAAGACTTTGATATTTCTTCCTATTGATTCTCTGACCCTGATCCATTATTGATCAGAATATTAAGTGTCTTTGCTAAAAGGGGAAGTCTGGCCATATGTACTCAGTGTCCAGTAAAAAACAGAGCTGAAAGGTATTGTACTTTTTGTTAGTCTATGTCAGTCTTCATAACGGCTCTAATCTGAGGTGCTGTTTGTTAATTGGTCATTTCTGAGGCTGGTAACTCTAAATGAATTTCTCCACTACAGAAGAGGTAAGTTTTGGCCTTGCTTTCCTGGGATGGCCTTCATGAGAGCCAGTTTTATCATGGTGCTTGATGGATTTTGCAAATACATTCTCCTTGCAAGAACAATACTGTTGCAAAAACTGACTGTTGTAACTTAAAAAAGTAATAAAATCCAGAACTGTTCCAAAATGTAGAACAGTACTTGTGTCCAAACTTTTGACTGGCGCTGTATATTTAGCTATCAATAAAAGCTATCTATAACATGATTAAATATCCATGTTTTTACCTCCTACAGCTCAATCCTAAATTTCTTCACACAAACTCAACCAGCCATACCTGGCCCTTTAGTGCTATTGCTGAGCTGATTGGTAAGTTGGTAATCCATCTTTACACAGATCTTTGATCAGCTGATTAACCCTGTGAAGTTTTGAAACATGTACCTTAAAAATTATACAGTTGTGCGCTAAACAAATGTATATTCCCCATTATCTTTATTCCTTAATCTCTATGATTTGATGAAAATTATGTTACAGATAATGCTTATGACCCAGATGTTCGTGCCAAGCAGTTCTGGATAGATTGGACACGCATCAAAAACCAAGACTGTCTCTCATTTATGGATAATGGAGCAGGAATGACAAGAGCCAAACTCCATAAGATGCTCAGGTAACAGCGAGTGCCGTATGCCATTTTTGACGACACAGTAGTCATGGTAGGACAATTATGTGCCATGTAAAACGCCAAACTATTGCGTCCAATATACACTCCCTTATTCATTTATGTGTCGGCACTTTCATGCAAATGTCTAGTCATAAATGCATAGAGATACAGGTCAATGGCCTGGTTAATTTTCATATTCGTGTCTTCGGAGTCTTGTGGCCAGAAATCCTTGTTCGATGGGGCTACAGTAACTGAAATTATCGCTCTCTACAACACGGGTGAGCATCAGAAAAGCATCTCAGAATTCACACACATCGAACCTTGAGCTTAATGGGCTACAACAGAAAATTGTAAAAAGGACCTGTGATGTTTTTCTATTAACTGCTTAGTTAATTATTAAAATATGCAAGTGTAAATGTGTTATAAAGTGGATGGTGGAATGTATACAGTATGTATTGTATAGTATTATTGCCCATAGCATTATAGCATTGTACTGTCTAGCAGTGAGTAGCTTGCATAGCTGATAAAAGACTAAAATGTCTTGTTTCTATGGTTCCATGTCTGTACCATGCTGAATTCTATTACAAATACTTATTAGTATTTAAGTACAGTGCAGTTATTTTCTAGGTTCTTATATTTAGTCATACATTAAACTGATTCTAAAAAAAAAAACAGGTGGCACGATAACTTACTGGTTGGCAATGTCGCCTTGCACCTCCAAGCGATTCTCACCTCTGCTCTGTGTGCATGGAGTTTGCATGTTCTTCCGTGCTTGGCGGGTTTCCTCCAGGTACTCTGGTTTTCTTCCACAGTCCAAAGACATGCTGATTAGATTAATTGGTGTTTCCAAATTGCCTGTAGTGTGTGTGTGTATGCACTGCGATGGATTGGACCTTCTTCAAGGGTATACCATGTACCCTAAGTATCTTGGAATAGGCTCCAGGCTACCTGTGACCCTGTATATAGGATAAAGCAGTATATATGATAAGTGAGTGAGTGAGTGAGGAAAACACCACCATTAAACTGCATTTAAATGCTAACGCAAGAATTTTTTTACATTTATGCAATATTCTTTCAGCTTTGGTTACAGTGACAAGAAGGCTGTGAAAGACCATGTTCCAGTCGGCGTCTACGGCAACGGCTTTAAATCGGGTTCCATGCGCCTGGGGAAAGACGCGATCGTCTTCACTAAGACCAGAGACTCAATGAGTGTAGGGCTGCTGTCACAGTCTTACCTGCAGGCCATAAAAGCTCAACAGATCATGGTGCCCATTCTGACATTCAGACGAGATGAACAAAACCTGTATCCTTTACAAAACTTCAGTTCTAATACATAAACAGCAGAAGCATTTGAATTATAGCACTAAGACTAAGGGAGGAGATTTTTGGAGCCATTTACTGCTTGCTTACGCAACATTGAAATAACATGGCAGCCAAGAAGTGTGGACTGGAATGTGCACGAATGAACAATGACGACTTCACTGTTTTAGTCATTGGGGCGCTGAACGCCATTGAGTAAGCATGTGTACTGTGTGACCATCGCCATTAAAACGACTGTGCGAGTACGAGCAGAGCAAACAATCCGCATCAAATTTTGCCTTAAGCTTCATCATTCGTCCATGGAAACTATTTGAATGAATCAGAAGGCTTTTTGCGGACGATGCAATTAGTGCATCCAGTCACCCAGATGGTCATCCACCCTATAGTCCAGATTTGGTGCCATGTGACTTCTGGCTTTCCCCAAAACTTCAATCAACTTTAAAAGGGAAGAGATTTCAGACCGTTGAGGAGATTTAGGAAAATATGACAAAGCAGCTGATGGTGATTCCAACAAAAGGGTTTTGAACAGTGAAAGAGATGCTGGGAGGCATGTGTGAGGTCCCAAGGTGCCTACTTTAAAGGGGACTGAGGCATCATTGTCCTATGTACAATGTTTCTTGTATCTTCTTCAATAAATGAACTTGTCAGATTACATGAATGGATACTAATCAGGACATCTTTATTGCTCATTATTTAGTGATTAAATTAGCGATCTCTCTTTAATGTCTTCAGCTGTCTTAACATGTCTGAAAAAATGCCATGGTTGGCTAGGGATGCTTGCTCTCTCTAGTTTGGAAAGACTAGGATAACAGGTACAAACTTGGCAACCATTATTTAAATTAATTTCACCCTTGACAGTTAATGACCACAGACCAGAGGACGCAGCCAGTCTAGATGCGATCCTGAGACACTCACTGTTTAATACAGAGAAGGAGCTGTTCAATGAGCTGCGTGCCATTAGCACTGCAGGATCTACCGGCACACGCATCATTATCTGGAATCTGCGCACGTGAGCTATATGTTTATTAGAAGATCAGTGGAGCAGAAGGTACAGTAGGTAGCTTGTGTCGTGAAAAACCCCCATACAACTGTAGCTAGCTAGCAAACATCAGAACGTGACAGTGACAAAAACTAGCTAGATAATGCTGAAAAAAAGTTCTTGTTTGAAGTTGATCTATTCAACTAAATATCGAAAGAAAAGGAGGTGATTTAGGACCACGCTTAGGTGACCAATGTACCTGTATGTGGTCAAGTTTATTTTAGGTCTTGGAGAAAGTAACCACTGCCTACTAAAAATTATGATATTGAGTTGTACAGATTTACACTTGAGCTCCTTATATAGTATCCATTATTTTTCAGGACTACAAATGGGGAGACAGAATTCAACTTTCATGCAGATAAGTATGATATTCAGATTCGAGCAAATGCCAGTGAGAAAACACGTGAATGTCGAGCCATGACACCTGAGAGCAACTATTCACTAAGAGTAAGTGCACACACTATCACTGTTCTGTGACAATAAAAACGAAATTTTAAACCTAAAATTCGAGATTTGTCTTCTTGCATTTCAATTTGCAGGCGTACTGTAGCATTTTGTATCTGAAGCCACGTATGCAAATCAACATTCGAGGACAAAGAGTGAGAACCCAGCTCATCGCCAAGAGTCTTGCTTACATTGCCAATGACAACTACAGACCTTCATTCCTGGTATCCTTTAGAACATAATCACAGCCTTCAATTCTACCTATTTGATACGATCACCTGACATTATACCACAACCAACGTGTTTTAACACATGGACGCTGGTAGCACAACTAAGAGCTAGCCTTATGGTTTGGAGTTCCCAACTTTAAATTCTAGCAATGCCAAAGTCATTCATAGCCATGAGAGTCTAAGGGGCCCTTAGATTAGCAGGAATCTGTGCCTGTTAGATAATCAATATAGAGTAGGGTGAATCGCCCTGTCTTTTACAAGTCTTTCGGATGTAATAGCTTGGAAAAAAGCTTTTAAATGACCTACAGTGCAGGGTTAATGTGATTAACACACAAACATGGACAAATAGAACTACAACTGCCAATTCATACATGCGTTCAACAGCATTTGAACTCAATCACAGACAGTATATGAGGGCTCTCTGTTTATTCACCCAGTACTTCATGTTATTGTTACCAGTTGTGTATGATGCCTTTGTTCTATTAAATCTATAGTCTCCCCAGGTTCTTGAGTTTATCTCAGAGTTTACATGTGGTTTGTTCATCGCTTGATCTTTGCCTGTTTGATGTTAACCATGTTGAGACCTACTTTGATGCTCATGCTTTGTAGCTTGCTGTGTCTATGGAGGTTCTTAACACATCTCACAGACCAGACGTATTCGGATCACATTTGGGTTCAACACCAAAAGCAAGGAGCATTACGGCGTCATGATGTACCACAAAAACCGACTCATCAAGGCTTATGAGAAAGTGACCTGTCAACGCAAGGTAAAGAGATTCTTACTCACCTTAAAATGTATCTGTAGTTGCTGTTATTAAAGAATATCCAGTATTTTGCATGTGCACCCTAGAGAAAATTAAATTTTTTTAATGGGCTTCAATTACAGTATATGTCATTTAGCAGAGGTTTGTTAATGAAACCAATTATACTGTATCATATATCTCATGTATCTCAATGGAATCAACATGCAGGGGGTTATGCATATAACAGTTAAAGATATGATTTAATCTGATAATGTTCACATACACTATACAATATCAATTACTTACCTTACTTACTAACCTACTGTAGTATTTAGTAATTACTAACATTATATGATGGCATTAGCTGATAAGGATATTATAGTATTATTTAAATATGTTTAAATAACATACAAAAAAAAAACCTAACACACATTTAAGACTGACAGAAAGAGGAATTTAATCCAGACGACGAGTTAGATAACAGGAAAGAAAAAGTTTATATAAAGATCCTATTTTAGTAAGTAAATTCCCCCTCTAGATCAGGGTACAAAATAAGACCAAAACGTCTGCGCAGAACTGCTGAGGTAAGCACAAAGCAGGAAAAAGGTTCACAAATGGACTACCTTCCCCTTTTTAGAGAATGTGCATGGTGTTGTAATTACAGCAAAAATTTATTATTCAATCACTCATCAGAATTGTTGTCATAATCACAGGTGATGTGGGATTGAGGCTGATAGAGCTAACAGGATCAGTAGAAATAAGTAGGGCTGTTACTGTTAATCAGGAATCAGTTTGAGTACCATAAGAGACATAACAGAGAGAAGAGAGTGAGCAGACAAAAATAGGATAAGCTGCCCTCTATACAGTGTGTAAAAGTTACATGATATGGAAATAGGTATAAAAGCATAAGCATATGATATGAAAAAGGGCATAATAGAATATAATGATGTCTAACCTATTAATCTTTTAACCTTGACTGTTAAATGTGCACTAAACACATAATTAACACATAATAGAATCAATCAGTTTAAGAGTAAAAAATGTCATATTTTAGACATATCGTATTTGAGCATAATAGGCCAATAAGAGGGAAATCAGATGCTTTAAGTAGTGATACGTTGTGGTAGAAGGTTAAAAGACAGTTTGGAACGACATGCAGTGATCTGCTGGAATGTCACAGAAAATCTGGTCAAAAAGAGGAACAAACCAAATCACCCATCAAAAAACAGGAAATTAAGTAGGCTTTAGCAAAAGACGTGGCCTAGCTCAAGAAGACAACCCAGTAGGCTTGTACATAACATAAAAATAGAGAGCTGAATAAGTTATGATATAATTAAGGAATAATTAATAAAATGTAGATCTGACACGGAAATGAGGAGTAATATAAACCCATACTGGCTCTTTTTTGCACTTTTTATGCCATCAACACGTGTTGAGGACTGCTTTCTGACCAGTTCAGATTTTTCTTTTTGGGGTTTCCATTTTCTAATTTTATCATGTGGGCAGCAACAAACTTTGGTTTGCTTTTTCTCTACTCAGATTGTGCTTAGTGATTTTTGTTTGAACATTTTTTGAGTTCCTGAAATTTACCACGACACCCCATAAGAAATCTTACTATGGTATACATGATAGTTTATCCCATAATATACCATAGTATTACAAACGTGCTTCAGACATTACCATGGTAGGCACAATAGTTCTATAGAGTGCCAGGGAATGTACTGTGGCTCTTCAGTGAGTACCATGCGAGTACTACGGTATGTCCCACTGTCGAATATCATCGTGGTCACTATGGCACTTCAATGAGTACTGTGGTAGTACAATGGTACAGTAACTTTGGTGAATACTATGGTACTTATTGGGTACCATACTGGCTACCAAAGTACAGCAGGTATATACAGTAATATGGTATTTTTGTACACACTGTACCATATTACTTATATTAGTACATACTACAGTACCATAATGTATAACATATTTTTATATTTTATCCATAGTACTCTACTACGGTACATGGTAGTACATGTATGTTGTACTGTATCGAAGTATGCACCATGGCAGAACCATATGTGGTACATGTAATATATCAGCAAATAAGTCTACCATGAACTACCATTGTACTACATCATGGTAAAAATTTCTTATGGGTATCAACCTTTCCATTACGCTGCTGTGCCATTATATGATGTTGTTTCTTCTAGAACAGGTGGAGAGAACAGGTGTTGGGGTCATCGGTGTGATTGAATGTAATTTCCTTCAGCCGACTCACAACAAACAGGACTTTGATGATACAGATAAATACAGGTTGGTATCCTGCATATGCATGATTTTCACAGCTCAATCCTGATAGTCTACAATGCACATAACAGATATGAGGTTTGTTTTGTGTGCAGGAAAACCATGCATAACCTCAGCATCAAGCTGGAAGAGTACTGGAACGAAATCCACTACAAGCAGCAGAAAGAGGACCCAAATTGCACAGTTCCAATCGAGGATACAATGTGAGTTTTAGGTTTCAAGTTTAATATGCTTACAATATGTCTCATTTGGGGGCAATGACACTAGCAACCTCCTATCTCATGAAGGTATACCTCGATTGTGTCATTGTTGGGGCTTTTTGTACAATAGCAGCATATGTTATAACTTGTTTAACAGTATAACTGATTTGAGACCTACTGTAATATTAGCTTGTCATCCAGCTAATATTCTTCTCTGGAGATGAATTATAACACAATAATAAGTATTTCATATAGTTTTCAGCATGACTCAACAGCTTTGTCCATAATGCATAACTCAGCCAAAGAACAGAATTAGTAGTGGCCATGATGAGCATACAGTATGCAATGCTACATTTAAATTTGGCAAAAATAAGACATCTTTAGGAATTTCTTACTTGGGATTGATAAATCTTGTTGTACGATACTTGCCTCATATTAAATACTGAATAAGGCAGTTTTAAATCGCAGTGGTGCCACAAACTCTTGACATATGGAGCAATATGCACCAATCAGCCATACCATTAAAAACATACACATTTTGAACACCTGGGATTTGGGTTCCCCCTGTTCCACTTGGGTAACTCTTGTGCTGTGGTGTCTACATCTAGTGCCCTTGGGTGTTGTGGGGTGGGGCCTCCATGGATCAGAATCCTTGCCCTACGCATGCCATGGTGCTTAATTGATTCTGGTCTGGGCAGTTTGGAGTCCATTGTACATCGTGGGCCGTAGTGTACTGGGTGTTCTGGTGACTATCTATTGTGGACAGCATTATTGACTTTTCTAAAGTGATTTGCACTGCATTCTCTATTCTGTGGGATTTACATTTAGGCATTTGGCAGGCACCCTTGTCCAGAGCGACTTTTTTTTTTTAGCTCATTATACATCTGAGCAGTTGAGGGTTAAGGGCCTTGCTCAAGGGCCCAACAGGGACAACTTGGTGGTCTTGGGGTTTGAACCTGGGACCTTCCTAACCATAGTCCAATGCTGCCCTTTGATGCATGGGTGAGACTTGGGTGCCCATGATCCTGTCACCAATTTGCTGTTGTATAAATGGTGATGGTGGTTAGGGTTGTGGCTCATCAGTGTATATGTGAAAAACTTTGCAATATCCACAAATGCAATGGTCTCAAGAGAGCCTTCTTTTTATGTTGGTTTGACCTTCCCTTGTGTCTTCCCTGTTTCTCCCTTTCCTTGTATAGGAAAGTTCCAGATCAAGTCTGGGTGCAGTGTGACAGCTGTCTCAAGTGGAGAAGGCTTCCAGATGGCTTTGACTGCAGCCAGCTGCCTGAGAAATGGTTCTGTAACTTGAACCATGACCCACAATTCAGGTGACACCCATAAAACAATTTTATTCCTGGACATGGAAAGTTGTTGTCTTGGAATGTAAGAAGGAGATTTATTAGCCATGCAAATGCGTTTTGATAAAAAGCTGGGCAAAAGAGGTAGTATGTCTAAAGAAAAGCTAAATAAATAAAAGAGCAAAAACACCAGTTACTGTGAATGGTGAAAACTGTGTAATGGATTGTGGTGAAGCTCTTATGAAATGACTTATGTTGCTGGGAAGGGCCATGAGTTCTTTTAGAATAGTGTCATTTTTCCCCTTTAGTATCCTGTACATATCTTTCCATGATCATCACGAAGACTTTTCACTGCTGCGATAAACAAATACTTCTTTCTCAGCCTTTTTCCGAGTTTCATTAGAACTCCTTATATTATACTCATACACTGATCAATCGACCACTCACCTAACTTTGAGTATGTCTTCTGCGTAGGTCTTCTCCCACCAAAATAGTAATAAGCTTTCTGTTTGGACAGTTACACCTTTCAATCAGAACCAGCATTAAATTTTTCAGCAATTTGAGCTACGGTAGCTCTTCTATTGGATCTGACTCGAGGGGCCAGACTTTGCTCCCCATGTGCATCGGTGGGCCTTAGCCGAGACCCTTGGCTAAGACCCTGTTGCCAGTTCACCGGTTTACCTTCCTTAGCTAATTTTTGGACCAATGTCCTGACCACTGCAGTCCGGGTTTCTCAGATCTATCACATCACCCATCACAATTTGGCCCTTGTCACACTAGCTACAATTACAATATCTTGTTTCAGCGAAAGTGGGTAGGATATATTTTAGGTAGGACAACATTAGGACAACAGAGGGACAACATTTTGTCCCTGAAGTTGATGTGTTGGAAGCAAAAACTGCAGCTATTGTGGAATATTTAGTCAGAACCTACCAGAAGTGGAGGTGAACCAGCAATAGGGTCATGTTCGCCCAAGGCACACTGATGCGCATGTGGAGTGGAAGCTGGACCATGTAGTTTGATCCAGTAGAATTACTGTACAGAACTGCAGTCTTACATTCAATTACTTTGCAATTACTTATTCAGTGCCTATTCAGTGCATATTTTGGGGGATTTGCCCATTCAGCCATAACAGCACTAGTAAGATCAGGCACTGATGTTGGACGAAGAGGCCTGTGGTGCAGTTGGTACTGGAGTTCATTATAAAAAAATTTCATTGGGATTAAAGTAAAGGCTCTGTGCAGTACATCTGCGTTCCACCTCACCAACCTTGGCAAAAAAATTTATTCATGGTCATCGATTTATGCATTGTTATGCTCGAACAGGCTTTGGTCCCTTTGTTGTAGTGAAAAAAACATTTTAATGCTACAGCTTACAAAGACATTCCATACAACTGTGTGCTTTCACACTTTGTGGCAACAGATTAGAAAAAGCTCACATATAGAAGTGATGGTCGATTTTCTATGAATCTGAGACCATACAGTGTAGTAAGTTGGAATTGTCCATAAAATGTGGACATAAAAAGGAGGACCTCAAATATTCCTTTAAATCTCCCACCATGTTTAAAGAGCATGGGCAAATTCAAAGAGGAAATCATGAACATAGACAGTAATAGCAAGCAGAGGGTCAAAGAGTGATCGATCAAACGATCATCCAATAGACGATCACACTGAAGTGGACTGGACCTGGCAATGGATGAAATTACATACATCCTACAGTATCATCCCAGAAGCACAAACATGGCACACAGTACAGACTATACACTTCAGGACATAGCACCCCCTCCCTTAAGAGTGAGTGTCACCATTCACAATGTTCACCAGAATAACACAGAGGTAATTATTCCACCATTACATTTTTAGATCCTTTCTTATGCTGAATGGAATGAATCATGCAATGTAAAACCACTAGGGGATTGTGAACTGTAAAAGCAGTAATAGGGTTAGACCTAGAATATAGGGCACTGGTGGCTCAGTGTTGGGTGTTTCGCCTGCCATGCGGAAGGCCCGGGTTCAATTCCCAGCCAGTGCCCAAACCCCAGCCACTGGACACAGTGCTGGTCCCAAGCCCGGATAAAATGGGAGGGTTGCATCAGGAAGGGCATCCGGCGTAAAACCTGTGCCAAGCTGTAGTGCGGACTGGATATTCCGCTGTGGCGACCCCTTGCCGGGAGAAGCCGAAAGACCAACAACAACAGGGTTAGACCTAGAACCAATATAAACTTCAAAATGGTTGGAGATCAAGCAAAAGGCCAATGGCTTCCTTCTGAACAGTGCTGTAGTTTACCTAATGTTGAAGATACTAAAATGATTATCTGTGCCATAAATGTATTCCTGAAAAATTTTATTGGCCTACAATTGTAGTCAAGCGTGAGGTACGAAATACCCAGAAGGCCTCTGTTCAAGAGGCCTTGATCCGCTCGTTACAATAAAGGAGAAGGCGCCTGCACGACAAAGTGAGAAATATACAGGTAGAAGGAAAAGTATGTGAAGTGTGACCCAAGAACGACCCACACACACAGAGTGCAAGAAATTAAGGAACTTTAATGAAGTGCAAAATACAGACAATGCAGACAGTGATCCAAAATATAAAAATAACTTTTCGGTTCTGCTTTGATTGGGACATAGAGTGCAAAGAGATAGACTTCCTCTTTTAAAAGCGGACAAAAACAACATATATCATTTTTATCATAAAAAAAAGAAAGGAAAGGAAAAAAGAGGAATAAGTGCTCTGATAAGGCGATGATTGTGGCGATATGGATAAGGCAGGGTGTAAGCACCTGCTCTCAGAAGGATGCTCAGGCGAGATGAGCAAGAGGGGCGCTGCATGTTAGTTAAAATTGAACAAAAAGATAATTTTAATAAACATGGGTCCAAAGCAAAATCTGAAAATTGCACTCCAAACTGACTGACTTAACTGAAATTATCCTTTACTTTACCAATTATAACTATTATCCACAATTATAATCTACTATATATGCATAACTAAATAGAATCATGTAAATAATTCTGATCTGAATATTATGGGTTTAAAAACTAATAATATAAATAATCAAGCCAGTGATCAGATCAATGTGAATACTCTTAACTAGCAATTGCAATAGCAATAGTTATATAAAGAATAAATACTAATTTAAACATAATCATGTGATGATTTAATTCATCTCTAATTTTAGTATCCAATAATTAAGCACATTAGTTACTAATTGATATATAAGGTCAAAATCATTGGAAAAATCACATAGTTATACAATTATGTATAATGTATAATCAAAACTAATAATCAAAACAAATATTAAAGTACTTAAATATTAAATAGATGAATAATTTTTATATATGTAGAGGCATACTATGGACAGTTAAAGATAAATCAGATATGATGGGAATAATAAGGACAGAGTACTTACGCATCTTGAAGAGGAAGATTTTTTAATCGCCCCCCCCCCCCCCCCTTTAGAAAACAGGAACAAACCAAACTTTCTCCAAAAAAGGAAAAAATGAAAACATGATCTTTTAGGCCAACCCAGACATGAATAAATATGTGATGAGAGGGGAAAATTATTTAACAGGGAGAGGCCACATCAATCTGACCTGTACAAAAGTAGCTTACATCTAAAGAAATATTAAGTATATACTATTTGACTTAAAGAGGAGCAAACAATGATGTAATTGCTAAGTAAGGGTATATAAATCATGTAAAATTGGGGAAGTATAGGGAGTGTCTGTTGTCTTCTGGCAGGCCAGTCTAGTGCTGTCCATTTACTTTTGGTTGCAATAAACATTTTTGCTCTTTCAATACTCAAGTAGTTGTTGGGTCTGTGTTTAGAAAATTGGTGCAGTTCACAAAATTTGCCACGACAGTCTCTAGCATTCAGTAAAAATACTTCGTTACTGTAGTTTTTCATATATCTGTATCTTACTTGAGTATTTATATATTGTGTTACCTTTTACGTCTACTCATTTTTTAAATTAAAAAACTGTACTTTTACTCACTACATTTTAAATAGACATGATGACAATCACACAAACATGCATCGATTTTCGAATTAAAACATAAGGATTTAGGCTGTCACTCTCACCATACCAAGACCTAAGATACCCAACATGGAAAGGACAAGAGCAAAACTATTACATCAGTCCTAGTTTACAGAAATGACTAGCAGGTCATTATGAAAGCACAGATTGGTTAGCACACCAAAGTGATTGATGGTTAACAGGGCAACAGATCCCACCCACTTTGTCTCTAGGCTACAATTTTTTCTGACTCCTTTTTCAAAAGTCTCAAACAGGCACACAAGGGAAGATTAGAAGCTGTAGCTATGCGAAGTGATGAAGATATAGCTAACTAACTAACATACTGAGCAAAAAAAATGTGAAGTTTACACATTTGGTGTGTAACAAGCTTGTTACCTTACTGTTTTCTGTATGCTTGTTTAATTGCATAGACTATTTTTATTATATATATACAGTGGTGTGAAAAACTATTTGCCCCCTTCCTGATTTCTTATTCTTTTGCATGTTTGTCACACAA
>JAOVVB010000028.1:8070858-8084644 GCA_028570985.1 Heterobranchus longifilis | reverse complement strand
CACTATCTTTAGGATAGAGCCCTGTAGGGGAATACAGTTATATCAAACCACAGTTGCATTTTAATTAACTATTGAAGATAATTAACACATAAAAGCACATAATTAACTCCATAATAAAGTGGCATAGATGATGAGCGAGTGATGATGATGAGAGTATTGTTGTGGAATGTAGAAAATTAATTACTAAACAAAAATGAAGGAATTTCCAAACTTTTGAGAGGTAGTGTACGTATGTTCAAAAATTTAAGTCTTTACATCGGTAATTACACCATGCCTGCAGTTCCCCTTCTTGACAACATGCCTGTGATCATGTTCCACTGAAACAAATTGAAATGAAATTGTTTGTCCACTTTTATTGTGGATATCTTCGACTGGAGTCTGTGAATTTAAATTCCCATGATGGGGCAAACAATTTTATTTTGTGTAACATGATCCTGAGAGAACCCTAAAGACTATAAAACATGATCAAGCCAGCAAGGAGAAGCATGTGAGAGAATTCAAAACAAGATCCCACATGGTGCTCCAAGGAGTGCCTAATCCACAGTAAGGAATCTCCATACCTCATTTTGAAAAAGGGCCAATGGCTGTCTTGTCATTTTAGCAATATTAGCCCTGAGTGATCTCCTGTTTTGCCCAGTTTTCTGTTGGTCCAAAAATAAACCCAGGCACAATCCTTTTTTTACCTGATCCCTGTTTTTGTCTGCCTAAATCATGCCATGCTATTCCTGGATTATGCCCTGCTATGCCCAAACCTAAACAGTCTCAGTCATGATTTGCACTCAGGCTCTGTCTCAGACAGTCACTATGCCATTTCCACCCACAGGTAGCTCCACAGTGCCATCTGGCACCAAGGAAGTTTTACTGGCTCCGTCAGCTGGTTTTGAGAACAGTGTGGTTTTTCCTCTGACAAGCTCCAGCCCAGTCATAGACCAACTCATACCCCAAGCACAAAAACCACAGTCTTATTTGTCCCGAATTTCGTTCTGTTTCCAGGCCACTGCCCTTGTCGAGTTTTGGCCTTGTACCAACGCCAAATTTCTCAGTGCTGAACTTTAATGAAGTTCTCATGCTAAGTGCCAGTCCAAAAATTATGCAAAACCCTATCACAGTTCTCATAGTCAAACTCCCACCCAACCCCCATGCCCCACAACAAAGCCTTGGCATCAGAGGAACTAAACAAAGATGGTGGGCATGTCAGGACCCGTACCTTAGGAGGGGTCCTGAGGTGGTCGCTGCCTCTGGACAGTTGTGTTTTGGGGACTTGTATTTTGAAATTTGTGTTCATCATGATTTCACAGGGCTTTCTGTTTCTAATCTGATTATAGCTATTATTTAAACTCTCTCTCTATTTTAAACAGTTTAGTTTGTCCTGCATGTGCTTCCTTTCCTGTTTTGTTGTCGTCTATTAATGTATACTGTATGTCTTGCCAATTCGGCCATATATCCATGGTTGCTTCTGTCTCTGCCTTAATTTATGACTTTTATTAATAAAGTCCAATGTCTGTGTTTGTGTCATGCCTTGCCCAAAATCCATGACATTGCTATTCATTACATTTGAGGAAAGACAGCATGACACTATCTGTAATAATTTGCCTCACTTATACATCCTTTTTGAACTACTAATATTGAATTGTAGTCCTTTCCTACTATTTTTTAACCACCATTATTTTTGGCAAGGCCTTGTCTGAAAATGGTCCTGCACTGACCTTGAGATGCGGTGCTTAATGTACCTTGATTAATAATGTAGTTTGGTGAAATATATAGCAGCATCCCTGCACTTTTTAATAGAGTTCTTTTCTTTCTGCACTATGTAAATTCACAGTGGAGCAACTCAGATCAGATTCCATCAATTTATGACACTGCATAAAACATGTAATACCTTTATGATGATAAGCCGAAATTAGTAAATAATTGACATTGACTAACACTTAAACACTCAGAAAAAATAAAGCAACATGCAATTTTGGGATTACAGAGCTTCTTATTGCATGCAAAAATCTTCTTTAAAGGAAAGTATTGGGGAAAACTCTTTTACCCATAATAGGCCAGACCCATTTCTCTTTTAATGGAAACTATGTGGAATATACAAGAGATGAAACAGACCACTTCTAACACATTTTAAAATAAATCACATGGCAGTTTTCCTGGAGATTTTAGAGTTAAAAGCCCTATGTGTCTCAGCAATATTTTATATATGATCTATGAGATGTTATGAAATTATTAAACAATACTTTCCCTAACAAGAAATCTGATTTAAAATGATCTATTTCGGATCTTGTCACATGTACTACACTACCATCACAGGCACTACACGTAATTTTACCATTTTGAAAATTATGTCATAGGTACACAAATTCCCAGATTGTCACATAACTGCACAAGGATGTTCATCAGATGCCTCTCAGGCTCTTCTTGAGGTAAATTCCATGATTAGGCTGAACAAGGGTTACAAGTCATCTATCAAGTTGATCGTGCAATACAAAACAGTACACAAGATGACATAAAGTGCAGACACACCACAGTGTAAAATGAGTGCAAGATAAAAGATACTCTAATAAAATACATGATAATAAATAGTCAAAAATAAAGAGTAGCATACAGTAAATAGAGTAGCATCAAATAAATGTAGCAGAAATATTAGCAATAGAGTCTCCTAAATAAAAATTGACTGATAAAGATTTAGCAAGTGTGCTGTTCTGTGGTTTTAACACTAGAAGCGCCGAGCACCGGTCATTTTGACCGCAATGGGGGGAAAATAAATAATTCACACTCGATCAAATTCCAGGACCCTCCTTTCATGACTTTTCCTAGATCTGTGAGCTTACCTTTGGTCTTCCTCTAGACCTCCTGCCTGGCAGTTCAACCTCACCATCCTTCTACCGATATATTCAACATCTCTCCTCTGAACATGTCCAAACCACCTCAATCTGGCCTCTCTGACTTTATCTCCAAGACATCTAACATGGGTTGGTCCCTCTGATGAACTCGTTCTTGATCCTATCCATCCTCGTCACTCCCAAGGAGAACCTCAACATCTTCAGACACAGTAGCTCTACAAGTAGAAATATATAGAATGAAATGAAATGTTAGAGAGGTGTGTTGCTTTAAGACAGCCGGGCAGAGAGCCTATCAGAGCTCAGCTGTGCGCCTGGAGGAGTGGAGCGACTCTGCCGCAGCTGAACCAAACCTCGCCTTTTCCCGACACAACCAAACAAAAGGCCTGCAAATCCGAGCACGTATGTGAGAAAGAGACCAAGTGGACGACAATCAACATGACAGAAACGACCAAAACCCACGTTATATTGCTCTCATGCGGGAGCTTCAACCCCATCACAAAGGGACACATCCATATGTTCGGTAAGTCATTTCTATTTCTCATGGAAAAGGTGGGGGGGGGGGAACCCGCAACACACCCTTATCTTCGTGATTATTATTATATATATTCCTACTTTTATCTGTTTAGTGTTAGAAACTAGTGATGAGTGAACTGGGTTTAGTGGAAGGAGAAAGGCTTCGGGTCGCTGTCCAGCTCGCGGTGCTGAAATGGGCGACGGCTGCTGACACGTCAAACAACATCCACGCAGCGTGATCATGTGGCGCACCCAGGCCTCCACGGTTTCATAATCACTTATATCACTTGAAGGTTTTCTTTCAGATGTTTGTGACAATGCTTCACAGGCCGGGTTACACAATCTGCTGTGAACAGAACTGTAATAGATGACATTGGTCTCGCAAAAATATTCAACCAAAAGCATGATTTACAGGTAACTTCATTAACCAGGCCGAGGATTAAAAACAGTTCATTTCCTTCTTCCTTCCTTGTTTTTTTTTATTTTATTTTATTTTATTTTATTTTTTTGCCTGAAACGTTTCCAAAAATCTCTTCGCATCACTTAAAGAGAAGTGACATCCAGTCAACACCGGATGTCATCAGTTTATTGATTTTCCCATCAGAGAGCAAATCACCCAGGAAATTGTGTGTGTGTGTGTGTGTGTTTTTTTTTTTTTTTTGTCCCTTTTAAGACCTTCATGTTTTCTTTCTCACACGAAATGCGGTTTACACCTAAATATAAAGCATGCCATTTAAATTTACTTTAAAAAAAAAAGAAAGAAATAGATCCCAAATCTATTTTTGTCTAAAACATTTAAGCCACCACTGGAAATAAAATGAGCTTCCGTTACCAGATCATAATTACAAGCCATGGCTTATTGATTTCCTCTCATGAGATAAAATCATCTCAAACAGAAGAGTTGAGTCTGGTTCCTATCAGTTTTTTTTTTATTTTTTATTATTATTATTATTTCCAGCATCACCTCTGGCTTGCTCACTAGGGATCTAAATGTACTGTACATTCAGATTTCTGTGCACGTGCCTCAGATAGGCTGTGACCTTCGAAAAACACAAAGTAGATCGTGTGAATCTAACATTATTGACAAGTAGATGCGAAATTTTGTGATTGTTGTCTGTGACGATAGCAAACCTTTTGAAAATCCCCTCTGAGTCACCCAAAAAAAGATGACATCCAGGCATGACTAGGAATAAAATAAGCTGCCAGTATCCGATCCTAATTACAAACCTCGGCTTATAGATTTCCTCTGATAAGATAAAAATCCCACATATACGCGTGGGTTTAGGTCTAGTTTCTCTCATTTTTTTTCTTGGCCAAGATTATATCTGGCTTGCTCACTAGGGATTTCAATGTACTTCACATTTAGATTTCTGTACACATGCTTTAGATACCATGACTTGCCCTGGGATCTAACATCCAGATTTCTGAATAACTGACTTGTAACATATAGTATTTTTATTTTTTAGTACTATTTAAAGTGCTATACAAACAAACTAGAATAGAATAGCAATGAAAGCTGCAGTGAGTACTCAATCGGATATTTAAACATTGCATTGTACAATCTTACACTGCACAGATTGTATTTGTATGTCATCTAATCATATTTCAATTCTATTATATTTTTCTCAGCTCATAATATATTGTATTTTATCATATGTGGCCTGGAGTGAAAATTAAGCTTTAATGACCAGAAACTTGAGATAAAATCCTCAAAATCATTAACCGCTATTGTAGGTGCACTGAATAAAACTCTCAACTGCTCAATCGGATGTGATTAAAAAATCAATTAGGAATTTGATGACTAGGATTGACCAGGGTACTGACGCTTAGAGGAATATCGAAAGAATAAAAATCACTGTAAGAACCTGAAGGCTAGCCATTTGGAGTCTTACCATATGCTTTGAAAAAGGTCAAACCTTTAAAGTTTCTATGTTGAATTCTATACCAGGAAGACCTTAACTACATACATTTTAAGTATCACAATATTTAATGGCAATTCATAGGGAAGCATCACATTTTTTCCCCCTCAGAGAATTACTGTGGATACTTGCTAATACAGATAATTATTAGTAAATCAGGGGCTTTATGGAGACTTTTTTGGCAACTCTATTCACGTTAATTGGTGCGGGGTGATGAAGATCATCTTGCTTTCATTAATGTTAATCATCTTACCCTAAAAAGTGCATTCAAAATAATGTGAGAGCAGATGATGCAACTTAGAACTTGAGAAAAAAGTGCACATGCTTAGTGCACACAGAACTGAAATACTGCTTCACGCTCATCAGCTTTGTTTATTGGGCCAAGAATGCTCTGTTCACTCAGTTCCGATGCAATTTTGTCTATAAAAAAGATACCTAACATAAGATGTTTTATCAGCTAACTTGCATTATAAGAACATGCTCCTGTCGGTATTTATGCTGCAGTTAAGTCATCTGTTTATTAACAGGGCGACATACTGTACTCTAGGCTTACATCATATAGTATCATGTGGTATCAGATGATGGTCCTGGAGCATTTTTTAAATGTAAATAAGCACTGTATTTGACTAAACCCCCAATACTAGTATCAGGATTGATGCATCTCAAGTAGTTGGTGTATGCTGTGCATGCTAATGTACTGTGAGTGTTTAAAACCCCCTTTAAAAGGTCTCATCGTCTCAGATAGATAATCAGTAGTTGCCAGGGAGAAAGTGCTGCAATGTATTTTAAGCAGGTATTTGGCCATAGCATATAGACTAAGGACAGATTAAATATTCCAGATAAGCAGTGCTGGTCCCTTGAGAAAACCTTACTCAGCTCTCTTGGTAGTTAATAATAAAAAAAAGTGTCCACCAAATTCAGTTTCATAAATACAGTATATAACATGTATATATTATTTGGTCAAAATATTTGGAATAAAATCTAGTAATATGCAGTTAGGCTCAGATCTGAAAGGTTTTAAAGTCATTATAGGACAAAAGGTCACAGAGTGTGCAAGCCAGGTGATATCACACTGAGGGTCAGGTTAGTACAGCTTCTGTTGTACAGCCTCTGTTGGCCTTATGTTTTCTTAAAATCTCTGACCCACTTTTTAATACCCTTTTTTGATGGCTGTAAGCCTTGGGTGAAAGTAGAATAATTTTGATGTGAAGTGTCATCTACATTTCAAAACAAAAATGTGACTTGTCTGCATCATATTTCTTTTGTAAAAAAGCATGTATTCACAAAAACCTTATAGTGTCAAAATACATCTTTAAATAAAGTTAAGAGTCTTTCTGTGATAACTGTATGATTGTAGACCTTAGTACAGGATGATCTCATAACATAATGTCGTGGGAAGCATTCACACATTACAAACGATTTGGGGACGCTAATTAGGCTAATCTTCATGTCTTTGAACTGTGGGAGAAAACTGGGGTACCCGGAAGAAACCCACCAAGCACGTAGAGAACATACAAAGTCCATGCACACAGAGCTGTCTGTCCTTGTCTTTAGCTATTACAGCTATAGTTTCTAAGCTTGTGACAATCTGTTCTTGTTCTCATGTCATGTGGAAAAATTTATTTATTGGCCTACAATTATAGTCAAGTGTGAGGTACGAAATACCCAGAAGGCTTCTGTTAAAGAAGCCTTGATCCGCTCGTTTCAATAACAGAGAAGGCGCCGGCACGACAAATTAAGGAAGTGAGAAATATACAGGTAGAAGGCAGGGATAGGGAACAAATATATAAAATAATAATACTAGAAAAAAATAATAATACTAATAATATTTACTCCTTTTTATCTTATTTTATAGTTGTATACTTAGAACTAACGATAATCAAGCAGAAAAGTATGTAAAGTGTGACCTAAAAACGACCCGTACACTCAGAGTGCAAGAAATTGAGGAACTCTAATGAAGTGGGAAATACAGAAAATGCAGGCAGAGATCCAAAATATAAAAAATATGTTTTCGGTTCTGCTTTGATTGGGACATAGAGTGCAAAGAGATAGACTTCCTCTTTTAAGAGCGGACAAAAACAACATATATCATATTTATCATAAAAAAAAAGAAAGGAAAAATCTAATTAATCACTAATCCTCAGCAATACCCTCCTCAGAGGAACAAGTGCTCTGATAAGGCGATGATTGTGGCGATATGGATAAGGCAGGGTGTAAGCACCTGCTCTCAGAAGGATCCTTAGGCGAGATAAGCAAGAAGCGTGCTGCCTGTGAGCTAAAATTGAACAAAAAGAGAGTTTTAAAGAAAAAGATAGGTCCAAAGAAAAATCTGAAAATTGCACTCCAAAAAATTAACATAATATGCCTACTACAACTGAAATTATTCTTTACTTTACCAATTATAACTACTATACACAATTATAATCTACTATATATGCATAACTAAATAGAATCATTTAAATAATTCTGATTGAAATAGTATAGGTTCAAAAACTAATAATATAAAATAATCAAGCCACTGATCAGATCCATGTGATTACTCTAACAATAGCAATAGCAATAGTTATATGAAGAATAAATACTAATTTACACATAATCATGCAATGATTTAATTAATCTCTAATTTTAGTACCCAATAATTAAGCACATTAGTTACTAGTCACAAAGCTATACAATTATGTATAATATATAATCAAAACTAATAATCAAAACAAATATTAAAATACTAATAGATAAATAATTTCTATATATGTAGAGGCATACTATGGACAGTTAAAGACAAATCAGATATGATGGGAATAATAAGAACAGTGTACTTACGCATCTTGAAGAGGAAGATTTTTAATCACCGCTCCGACGAAAACCCAAGTCTTCACCAACAGTGGTCAATAGTCTGGTTAAGAAAACAGGAACAAACCAAAAAATTAAAACAAGATCTTTTAGTCCTACCCAGACATGAATAAAAATTAGATAAGAGGGGAAAATTACATAACGGGGAGATTACACATCAATCTGACCTGAACAAAAGTCTATCTAATGAATATTAAGTAACTATTTGACTTAAGGAGGAGCAAACTGATGTAATTGCTAAGTAAGGGTATATAAAGTAAAGGAAAGCTTGCTGAATTTTCGTGGGGTGTCTGTTGTCTTGGGTTTGTGTGTAGAAAATTGGTGCAGTTCATAAAATTTGCCACGACATGAATCAAGACAGCACCAGCACTATTTCCAGTGGCATCCATTTTTTTCACTGACATTAAATCCATCTCGATCAGGAGCTGTCTGGTGGAGGAGGAACTGGAGGACCAAGAAGAGAAACCGAAGTCATACTCAAAACCCTTCAAACGCCAGTAAGCTAATCTTGAGCATACATGTATTATTTTCTAATGTATTGCGCTATCTGACATGGTTAATCAACAGGCTGTTGGTCTTAACAGGAAGAGGAACAGTAAGAGTCTTCAGGAAGATCACAGGCCAGAGGTAAGTCATTTTCATTTGGGTTCAACCTGTAATTAAAAAAATCACTTCTGTACCCTTATACAAGTCAGGTCTGTATGTAGAGTAATTGATACACATTTTTTCTTTCCTTTTGTCCATAGGCATTAGAGAGTCCAACCCTGGACGCTCCTGTTAATGCCAGACAGTTGAAGAAGTCTGCGTCCTGGAAGCCAACCTGTGCTGACCTGTTCACTCATAGTCCAACAGGTCTCAGTACTCTGTCATCCACTTCTAATGGTTTGTAATTTATTGATCATTCCACTACTGAAGTCATATTTAATTATCATTACACAACAAGTTAGTTCCAACCAAGTAAGCTGATTGGACTAGAGGCATTCCATGAGTGGTGATAACACACGGTAACTGGGCACTGGGAGGTTCAACTAAAAAGCAAAAGCTAGGAAAATTTGGGGGAATTTATGTTATAGACCAACACGAAGTGGCACAGTGGAAGGAAAAGGATGAATGTTTTTCAAAATTCTTTACAAATAAAGATCTGAAAAGTGTTATCTGAAATCTGTTGTGTTGGTCTATACATTTCTGTTTGTGGTTATAACGCGACAACATATGGAAAAGTTCAAGGGGTAAGAATACAAGGCGCCCAGGTGTTCTAACAATCGTTAATTACACCGTCAGTACAGAGGAGAGAGCAACTACATGCCAAAACCTTCATTTTTTTCTTTCTGCACGAAAAACAAATCTGATAACATTATATAATTCTAAACAAGACTTTTTCTACTTAATAATTCCTTCTACGTCATTCCGAATTACCTCCATGTTGTTTTATTAATGCCTAAGGTTACCTACAAAATCTAACTAGCTTCTAACACAGGACTGAATCCTAAATGTCTCTGTATGCTTTAATCAAGGGCCCTACTTGTACTCTATAGTGCATTAGCTTTCCATTTAATGCTATTTGGGATTCAACCCTGGAACCAAAGTAAACAGAGCTGATATTCCAAAGGGATATTCCAACAGCTCGTCTTGAAAAAAGCTTGCAGACAAAGTTACTTGCAATCCAAGGTTCCATTGTAAGTGAAAATCTAAAGAGAAACTTACAAGATTTACAGGCTGGCCTCCTGCTCCATGGTTTATTCTCCTCACCTTTTGGCTACATAGTACTGGTAGGAATTTAAAACTACTTTGCCTAATTGTAAAGTGGCGAGCAGGGTGAAAAACCTTAGGCAAAGCATAGTGGCCAGTATAGATATTAATAATGAATTGAAGGAATGCATTTCAATTGTTGCAGTGTAGGCCTGTAAGCAAGTGATGCACCACAGAAACTTTTGGTTTCTAGGCTAAAAAAATGTACCCTAGCTAACCTAATATAGGAAAATATGGTGAACTAGCTAGCTAGTTAAATGTCTTAATACAGACATAAACTAATGTATGAAGGGTTTTTTGTGTTGTTAAACCAGAAACTAAGAATTAAAAATGAATTGCTTTGACACAAATTCTGTTTGTCTCAGCTGGGGCGAACTACTCGTTTCTCTAAAAGATCTGATGATGTCATACTACATGAAAGTCACTAATTGCTAAAATAAAATAGTTAATTAAATACTAAAATAGTGTTTAATCATTACAAGTTTAATTCAACACCAGGGTATACAACGACAATAACTCGGTACAGTTGAGTTTTTTTTATTTTTTTTACAAAGTTAACAAGACCAGGATTTGTCAGTTTGATATTAACTCTCATTGTCTTGTTTCTAGCTCAGAGATCACTACTGCCTCTGATTAATCCCACTGCTGTCTCTGACTCATTGAAAAGGTAATCCTGTTAGAATTAGGACTCTGAAATTGTCTTTTCGTTTTGCCTAATGAGGTTTTGTGTATCATTAGTCCGTTGGTCTCTCTGCTTGTTAAAGGATTAAAAGGCAACTCTCTACTGGTGAAGAAACACCTCCGGCAGTGCATCCTATGCCTTATGCCTCTTTTTCTCCTAATGCCTCCCCAGAAATTGGTCACACATTCATTCACACAGATTCCAGTCTCGCGCCAAACAAAAAAGAAGACAAATTGGAGGGGATGGGAAATGAGACAAACGTAAATGCAAAAAAACTAATAAATAACAAAGAGAACAGTAAGATAGAGATATTCAAGTTGTACCAGGTACCTGTTCAGGAGAAGGATGAATTTAATACGGGAGAGGAATCAACCTCGACAGAAAAACAGTACTTTATAGCCGAGTCCAACTCTGTAGAGGAAGTGGGAGAGGAACTGCATGAGGATAATGAAGCGGTGTGGAATCTGCAGCAGCAGCAGGACGAGTTACTGGAGATGATGAAGCAGACGGCAGAGGAGAGGGACGCATGCAGGGAAGAGCTGGAGCTGCTGCGGGATCACTGTGCTGCTCTGGAGGATGAGAGGAGTCAGCTCCACTGCAAGGTAGAAACTGTCATTATGTCACACTTTCAATTAATTTCTATACAATATGGCACAAAGAGTACAACAGTCTGACAGCTGACACGCGAGTTGATCCAAAGCACCTGGTTGCTACTATATCATCCTTGTAGACCTTTCAAGGGAAAATAAGGCATCAATAAGCATGAAACATCGTTTGCATGAACATTAAGCAAGTGGAAGGTCTGATGTTTGAAACTCTGATGCATCTCCAGGAACTGTGCTCACAATCATTCACCAACACCACTTGCATGCTACAAGAACTCGGCTGGGAGTTGTTCCTACCCCACATCCCTGTACAGTCCTGACCTCGCTCCAAGCCATTTCCACATGTTTGGGCAAACATTAAAGGAGTTCCTCCGGAGAAGTGAGAAAACGTTCTACCTCGATGGAATTCAAGCACTAGTGAAACATTGGGATAAGCGTAAATCTGCCTATTTTAGAATCAAAAGTTCTGCTTTGACTTGAAAACTCCTCATACCTAGTGAGCAAATTGAAGTGCTGGTTAGGTAATAATTGGCTTAAATGTGTGATGTTGACATGTTAGTTTTAGGGCATATTAAGTAACCTTGCTTCCTCACTAATTCAGGGTTTGAACCTGAGCTGAGGTTACTGTCCCATGAGCTGTTTACTATGTTTTCCCCATGTCTTCTGCAGATCCTCCCCATGTCTTTCAACAGATCCTCAAGTGTCCTCCAACTGACCAAATATATGCTTGTAGTTAGACTGGCTCGTCTAAATTGCCTCTAGGTATAAATTAATGTGTGAGTGTTTGCATGCTACAATAGGTTGGCTCTAGCACCCCTGCAACCCATTCCTGTGCTTAATGGAGAAAAATGAAGGAAGTTATTAATGACATTGGCCTTTCAAAATTTTTAAAGAAATGGTGTTTCAAGATTAGAATGGAGGAACTTGAGTATTCTGCACAGAGCCTTCAACTTCACTGACTTCAACCTCTTTGGGACGAGCTGTGTGCCAGATCTCACCTGACAAAAGTGCTTGGAATTACTAATGCTCTTATAGCTAAATGAACACAAATCCTCCCAGCCGCACTCCAAAATCTAGTGGGAAGCTGAAACAGAAGAGTGGAGGTTATTATAGCAGGAGAGACCAAATAAATCTGGAATCGGATGTTTAATAAGCATCAGCTATAACACTAATACCACTGCCTGGTGAAGTGAATAGCATTGATAATCAATTATGTACCAGTAAACTGGTGACAGTATCCTCACCCAGGGCTCTTTGATGCCACTGGAGACCAAAGGCTAGCTTGTAAAGTCTGATCCCACAGAAAAGCCAATGTAGCACAAATTGCTGAAAGAAGTCAATGCTGGTCAGAATAGAAAGGTATTAGAATACCAAGTGCTTCACAACCTGCTGCATATTGGACTTTAGAGAAAGAGTTCAAGGTTGTTGATCCAGCTGAAATTCTCCCAGATCTCTTAGTCTCAGTCTGACTAAGCATTCATGAAACGTCATGTACCGGAATCAGGTCTAATTTATGAAGCCCACCCTGCAGCCCATAGAACCCAAAGGATCAGCTGTTAATGAGAAACCACAGCACACCTCAGCAGTCACTGTGCAGCCAAGCCCACAATATTGGGTTTAATATTTTGTGTGTTAATATTATTGCTGATTGGTGTATATGCCAGTGATATGGAGGTGTCCACATACTTTTATAGTTGTCCTAACCACGACGCCATTGTGCTGCCACAAGGTTGGCAACATAGTATATTAAATTAATGTCCAACAGTTTAGAAAACTAATATGATGTTTTTCACAGAATTTGTTAAATCCACTGAAATATTGATACATAATTCTGTATAAATATGTATATCATAATAAAATCTACTGTCACTAGCTGGAAGCGATGGAGAAAGAGAAAGCCAGCTTGTCCTCCCTGTGTGACCAGCTCAAGTGCAAAGTGGAAGGGCTGAAAATAGAGGAGGAAGGAAGAGCGAGAGAAGATGCCCGAGTTGCAGAAGAGAGGCAGAAGCTGAGAAAGCTGCGTCTCAACCTGAGTCACTTGCTGGTCTCCATCATTCCTGATCTCGACCTGCAGCAAGTGGATTTCAGCAGCGACTACATTGACATGCTTCTCGATCAAGTCTTAAAGGAAGTCACTTAAGGTCAAATCAGGACTAGGTTAGATGTCAGGATTGCTATTTTTTATGGTCTATTAACTATGATATGCCTGATGGCTTATGGTTTCACTGTTAGCTTAGCCAAGGTGACATCATCGCTATATAAAAATTATTAAAGATTGAGGCCCGGCCTAGGCTTAGCAGAGTAACAGGATATGTTTCTAAGTCCGTTTTTATTGCCTGTTGCTGCTACATGCATCAAAGCCACTTGGTAAATCATTAGCAAGGAACAATAATATAATGTAACAAAATATTACTATAAAATACTGTCATTTTACTATGTAAATTGAAATAAATAATATTGTAATAATAACAAGAGGCGGCATGGTGGTGTAGTAGTTAGCACTGTCGCCTTGCACCTCCAGGGTCCGGGTTCGATTCCCAGCCAGGTTCGATTACCGTCTCTGTGTGCATGGAGTTTGCATGTTCTCCCCGTGCTTGGTGGGTTTCCTCCTGGTACTCCGGTTTCCTCCCA
>JAOVVB010000028.1:8031322-8056781 GCA_028570985.1 Heterobranchus longifilis | reverse complement strand
CAGGCTTACGCTGGAAAACCCAGATGAGAGGATGGATCCCGTCCCACCCCACCCCCTCCTGTTCTCACTTTTCCTCCCGCCCCCCTCGTCTTCTGTTTTTTTTCTCTCCCTCTCTGAGAAAACTGCGAGAGAGAAAGAGAGAGAGAAGGAGAAGACGAGCAAGGAGAAAGTGAGAGCAGTGGTGACCCCAAAGCCCCAGTAGAAGTGTGTGTGTGTGTGTGTGTGTGTGTGTGTGTGTGTGTGTTAACACATCAGACTTTAAGGATCTCACACAGAGAAAGCAAAGAGCTGAATGGTGGTTTGAACAAGTGTCTTCATGCACTTAAGAAAAAGTGTGTGTGTGTGTGGTGTGTACATATGTCCATGAGAGAGAGAGAGAGATAGAGTGAGAGAGTGATAGTGTGTGTGCGTATGTGTGTGTGTATGTGTGCTGGAGAGAAGAAGGGGGGTGGCCGCCTTGTTTGTAGCTTGTCAGCAATTGCCTGAGACAAGCCTCCCCCTGCATGTGTGAAAGCTACTTGGCGTGAATGCCTGGACTGTACCAAGTGAAGGCGGAACGACAGGGGGGGACGGCGGCAAGAAAAACAGATCAGACCGGAGACAATAGGCCCCTCAAGTGTTCCCCCCAAGTTGCTTTGATGTTGTCCTAGCGTCTAGATGCTGAAGGGGACCGAGGATTGCAAGGAAGAGAAGCCCTTTGTGTGGATGTGTGTGTGCACTTTTTTTCCTTCTACTTCTTCTACTTCTGCTCCTTCTCCTCCGGGCCGGCGTGGACAAAGGGGAGGGGGACAAAAGCTCGGGGAGAAATAGCTGAGGAGACAAACGATGAAAACCCGAACGGTCCCGTTCACGTTTTTGTGTCGGCTCTGCGTGTGAGAGGGGGCCCGAAAAGAAAGGGAGCCAAGCGAGAGAAAGAGGAGGAGAAGCTGCAGTCTCGCAGAAAGAGAGAGAGAGAGAGTGTGAGAGAGTGAGAAAGAGGGAGAGAGAGAGAGAGAGAGAGAGAGAGGGTGAGTAGGCTGTGTCTTTTTCTTCAATGGCAGCTCTCCCTTTTTTTTCTTTTCTCCCTCTTTTTTTTCTTTTGGGGGGGTGTTAAGATTAAGAGAGGGAGACTTTAAGGGGGACTCAATTAAACTGTGTGTGTGTGTGTGTGTGTGTGTGTGTATTCACCTACTATTACACACCAGCTATGGAGATGTTATTCTTAGTTCATTAGAATGCATAAGTGTGTGAGTGTGTGTGTGATGGAAAGAGTTTGGAATGTGTCATTGGATAGTCTATTGGCTCACTATGCCAACAGTACACCTATCTCCTTTCCCACCCACATCAGGAGTACCGCTTGTGCGTTTGTTTTTGTGTGTGTGTGTGTGTGTGTGTATGGTGGATGATATTGTAAAGATATGGTCCTGGTGTGTGGCTGTGGTGTTGCTTCTTTCTCCTCCTGTGTGGCAGATTTGTCGCTCTTGGCAGCAGGTGAATTGCAGTGATTGTGGCAGCGTGTGTGTGTGTGTGTGTGTGTGTGTGAGTGTGAGCGCGTGTGTATATTGGGGTGGGGGTGGTTCTATTCTGCCTGGGGAGGCTCTCTGTCTGTACCCAGCATGGCGGTTGCAGTTTGCTTTCACTCCACCAGCTGTTCCGAAAACCTGCAGTGGTTCCCTCTCTTCTCTCTCTATTTCTCTCTCACACAAACACACACACACACATTCATTCTGACCGTCTGAAAGGTTTCGCCCATCACCTCGTCATCTCCAGCCTGTCATTAGAAACCCAACCTACGGTGTACCACGCGAGTTCCTGGATCAGACGTGAGCCCTGAACAGCAGAAAGAACAAAAGTAGTAATAAATCTTACAATGATGAAATATTACACATAACTCACAAACATGTCTGTGAACTGTGCATCGTTGCTGTACGCGCCATGTGCGGAGTTTTGCAGCTCTTTGTTGCCGTTCGCTGTCACCGAACACTTTATCATGTAGAGAAGGGTACAGAAGGAGCATGGAATGGAAATCCTTAAAGTTAAAATGACTGTGAGCTGTAAATGATGTCTGCTCACCTGTGGCACCTGTGTTTATTAAAAAAAATTTAAAAAAGGATGCTGATGAGGAAGGTAGTGAGTGGTGACTCATATGGTTAAGGTTCAGGGTTACAGATCGGACTGTCCGGGGTTCAAGCTCCAGGACTGACAAGCTGCCACTTTTAAGCCCTTAAACCTATCTGCTCCAAGGGCGCTGTATCCTGTCTGCTCTCTGATGACGTTTCTACCTGAGATATGTTGGGGGTGTAAGATACATGTGACCAATAACTGAACCTTCATCCTAAAAGGCTTCAATATCTGCCTGTCAGTTGGAGCACTTTTTTTTTTCTGAAAATGTTCGAATTTGACCTTAAATGATATAAATACATTGTGATCATAATAGCATCTGAATCTTCTGACATCATAAAAAGTTTTAAAAGTTTAAAAAGTTTAAACAAATCACACACTCATCACTAGGCCTTTCCAATTCTCTTGAAACCGCAGCAAAAAAAGCTGTGATAAAAAAAAGTGCTTTTTTGTATCTACACACACACACACACACACACACACAAAATTGAAAAACAACGCCTAAAGCTTTTAAAACTAGCTCCAGTGTGACATCAGACGACGTGAGTCTCCTTAATGGAATTTCAGGCCGTCTTGAGTCCTTAACCTTTGCCCTCGTGTCAAAACCAAAAGACGTTTCCGCTTCAAGCTTAGGCATTTTAATGGAAGTGAATCAGATCTCTGATCTCTGCATTACTCGAATCTGAAGCTGCAATTAAAGCAGCATGCTTTTAAAAAGTCTCAGAAATGCAGACTCGTTAGCCAAACCCGTTTGCTTTGTAACGGCCGGGTTTGTTTACTAATGTCTGACGTGAGGGCTTACTTGTTTACTTAGGGGACAAGTTGTGGTCTGGCTAGGCTCTGGCACAGACTCTTAGAGAAAGATGCCTGGACCAGCTGAATGGGAAACGAGCCCTGGGCCAACAACGCTGCCAATCCCTAATGCCACTTCTAGCAACATGAGATAAAAGAGACTTCTCTGGCGTTCATGTGGTTTAATAAAGAGAAGCGTTTGAGGTAATATTTTAGGTATATTAAGCCTTTACTATATCCTCTTAATGAGTTAACTTCAGCTGGGTGTTCCACATCATCGAGTACAAGACATCTGTATTAGTACAGAGCACCATTTAGGAATAGAAATGCACTGCGTCTGACTACGTAGTTTTTAGAATATTCATTAATTTTTTTCGCAGCTTTAAAGAAAATGTACAATATTTCTTTAAATAATACAATAATACAGTTATCATTTTTGGTAATATCGATGTTCAAGAGGTATAATACAGTATGTCTAAAAGCAACACTGTTTATTTAATAAAACACTATACACTAGAAATGGGGGGGGGGGAAATATTCAGTTACATATTGTGATCCTTTTGTGAGGCATTTCATCTATTTGCTACACTGACTACAAAATTAATTTATTATTTATTTTTTAATAGTTGATTTTTTTTTTTAAACATTTATATATGCTTGCTTTTTAGGTGGTAAAATGTTGCTGTTCCTCTATAATCCTACAGGCGGTGCTGTCTAAACTATTCACACAGCACAGCAAATTAATTGCGAAGTTTGTTTAGAATAGTAAAATAATCAGAAAAAAATTTGTGATATTTACAGGATCGCAATACAACTAGGTATCGTGATTATAGTGTATCGTGAGGTCCCTGGTGATTCCCATTCCTCCTACACACAAACACACACACAGGATCTGTCTGTGATTAGTCGGAATTCCAGTGGTGTGACCCAATCCAGACAACTAACAAGGCTTTATCAGTAGCTTCGTGACACACTCCCGACTTTACTCCTCCTTCTAATCACAGTTTGAGACAAACTGAAGAAAATTAGAGACAGAGCGAGACAGAAGTAAATAATGGAGGACGAGACGCCCCAGAGATCCGCTGCTAAAAGGAGCAGGAGGGATGAAGCGAGGGATTTGAGCCTCAAAAAGGAGGAATACTCTTGCACGGAGAGTTTATTCTTCACACTTGTCAAATATCCAATGCATAAATTATGGCCATGTTACAGCGATGCTTAATAACCCACAGCAAACATAAAACGCATTTAGTTAGATGACAGTTTAGTTAACGCCAGGATATGCTGGTGCACGGTTGTAATTGTTTCATTATCTCGCAGAGGCATGGGCAGATCTTGGTCAGTCGGCAGAGATATTCAATCGGCAAAATAATGAAGGAGGTGAGAGAGAGAGAAAGAGAGAGAGTGTGTATTTCTCTCCATTCAAAAAGCCTCCCTGTGTGCTGGTATGCAGGTTTCTGAATTAATCCAGCACATTCCTGGGGCTAATCACTTTTTGAATAGAAGAGGTGCGTTGTGTGTTTGCCTCCGTGCCGAGATGAATGTAAATTTAGTTAAAGCTGCCTACAGACCAGGATGGAGAGAGGCAAAGCGTGATGGATGGATGGATGGGTGGATGGAGAAAGAGAGAGAGAGAGAGAGAAAGGGCTGGAGAGGGGGAAGGGGGAATAATGATGTCTTGGCTTTTTAAAGCACATCTGTATTCATGGCATGAAGGATGAGGGAGGGAAAAAGACAGAAAGAGAGAGAGAGATGGAGTGAGAAAGATAGACAGAAATGCTTGATGAGGCGGGCTCAGGACTATATGTCTAGTGAGGATGATGGCCATCGTCACTGTGGTGGCATGGCGTAGGCGTAAATTCAGGCACAGCTGCATCACAGTGCCATCAAGAAAAAAGAACTTACTTAAAAAGAAAAAAAAGAATATAAGTCAGAATCATTTTCTTTTGCTCCCTAAAAGCCAAAAAAATGTCATCAATAGGCAAGAGCTTGTTTAACACAAGCATTTCTGTCACAGCGACGAACCCACTTCATCATACGGTCTCTTATTTGAACTGAAAGCGTGCGTGACTGACAAATATACATCATGTGCTCTGTGGAAAACAAAATGTCGTTCACATATTGAGCACTGGCATCCGCGACCCGTCTGTGTGGTAGTTTCCTTCTCAGCGCTCGTGTGTTCTTTGCTGACTTTTGCAAACAAAGCCTGGAAAAAAGAGCGGAATAGAAACGACATGAAATCCATCAGAACAGAATGAAATGGAAATATGTTGAAAACACAAAGTATGATGTGATATAAGTCTGTTAACTCTGGGCATCTGTCTGACTGGATTGAACACAAAGCACACTCAGAAGGCATGATGGCTTGGAGGCCAGCATTGCTGCCTCGTATCTCCAGGATTGGGGCTTCAAATCTTGACTCCAACCTTTGTGCATGTTCTCTGTAGGTACTCTGGTTTTCCTCCACAGTCCAAAGACATGCTTGTAGGCTGATTCGTGTTTCCACATTTCCCGAATTGTATGAATAGGTGTGTTTGTGTGTGTACTTGCGCGCTGCAATGCCTTGGTACCCCATCCAGGGTTTCAGCTGCGTTGTGCCCTGAGCTCCTTGGGGTAGTCCCCAGGCCCCCCTGTGCTGGAAAAATTTAATACATTAAATTCATTCTTCTTAGACAACCGTCTGGGACTCAAACGTATTCGTTCTGTGATCAGAACAAAAACTGGAGTTTAATTTGTCTTCCTTTTGAAGACTCAGCCAAAGCGTGTCACTCGCACTCAGGCAGTAGGAGATGGAGGAACCTCTATGCTGCATCTCCTAATCTTTCTTCTCTCCTTACATCTTACTGCCTCTGCAGCAGATGTTTGTCTAGTCAGGACAAGTCCACGTCATGTTTTTCCTCTCTTACCCTTTTGCACTTTGTACTCCTGCCTGTTGCCTTCTGCAAATCACAGCTTTCTCCACACTCCATCAATGATTGAGGACATTACCTCTCACATTCTCCGACAACTGATTGCACCAGAACCCCCTCACACACAAGGTTTTAGGCTGACTGCAGCTCACTCCTGATGCTGGCGAAGGAGGGGAAATCGAGCTACCTCTCGTTTATTCTCTCTGTCTCTTTCTCATTCACTCGTTCCGGTCCATTCCCCTGCTCCTTCCCTGCGTTGATCATTGATGGGCTTAGCAGCGCCGCTGAGCTGGAGACTCAGGCCATCGATTGGCCTCGTAATCGGCATGGATTTCTGCTCAAAGTGGTGAAAAATTTGCCACGGCTTATGGCTAAGCAATTTCTAGACGCTAGCTGAAGAGGAGGTGAGATGAAATGAACGACGTGTACCAATAATTGATATTAAGGTCAATATGTGAACTTCAGTGCTACCAGCACAGGAGTCCAATCAGTATTTGTCTTTGAGCTCTGTTACACTGATGCAAGGTGAGGGAGGGAAATATACAGAGATACTGTAGAAGAAGAGGAAGAACAGATCAGGTTGAAATCCTGTGAAAGCTTTAAGACATTCTCAATACCAGCAATCATAATGTCTTGATGATTTTCCAAAGCTGTCTCACAGCTCCAGGCTCCTTGGATAGATCTTGAGCTTCAATTCTCGGCTGTGGGTTTCCTCTAGGTTATCCAGATTCCTGCTACTATCAAAAAATCTGCCGATTGGTGGATGGGGTATGCTGTGAATGATTGGGACCAAAGTCCCACCTTGCTTTGTGTTCTCAAGATGGATGCCAGGCCTACTGATGCCCTGATCAGGATAAACAAGCTTTTACATATGACTGAGTGATTTGCTTTAAGAATGCATAGTGTTTAGTGTTGTTCCTTTGGTGTGTCATCTTTAAAACAGGTGTACCTGTATTAGCATGTAAAAGTTGCTAAGCCAGAAACCCATTTCTTCAACAGTATCAATGACGATTGATTTATGCTTCCTTCAGAAGTTTCCAGAAGGTTGGAAAAACACCTTGGAGGATTCAGAAAAGTCAGAACAAATATCCAAAACAGTGCACCAAAATTCGACCCAGTACAAATACACTGTATAAAGATCGCGAGAACTGGAAGCTTTGACCTGATGGATGAATGAATAAATGAATGAATGAAGTTGGTCCAAAAACCAGCATTGGGCCAATTTTTGTCTCAGCCTCAGCTGCTCCACTCACATTGGGGGAGGGGCTCTTTTTATACGAGGTCACAAAGAAGGAAAATCTAATTAGCTTGTTTAAACTTGGGGCCCAAACAAAAATGTAGGGAATGTTTTTTCATCCTACAAATGACAAAAGTACATTTTTGCATAATAGGTACTTACCCTTTAAGCTTAGCTAACTTCTGTTTAAAAATAAGTGGCATTCTATGATGCTTTCACCCTGAAAACCGTATCATCTTTCGTCTAAGCTTGGTGTTTGATGCATATTCCACAGATAACCAGTAGTCATTCATAACCAGTAACTAGGTACGCAAATAAGATCTGCAAACTATTGTGATTACGTTTTGTCTATTGTTAGCAGAATATTGTTTAACGGAAATCAGACCTGGTCTCAGTCGAGCAGCTAAAGGAAGTCTTCTACAGCTTGAGTAGGCATGTGACAAATATATTTGGCTTTTAGTTTATCTCTCTTCCAGGTGGTCATGCTTTTTTTTTGCATTTATCCTCTTTTTTCCCAGTAACTCTTCCTAATTTCTTCCCCATCTGTCCCAGAGACTGTAATATGTGTTGAGATCCAATTTCATCAAAAACAGACCATGTCCAGACTGTCTCAGTCGTTCTCATTAAGACCAGAGGCTCATTACTTGAAGCCAGACATGCTAAACTGGGTGCGATCTTGGTTCAAGTTATTGTTACTCCACCTGGAGCCATTTTGGCTCCAGTCACCGCAGTTAGAGCAACAGAGCCCGACATGGGCTCTAAAGAATCCTCAGGATTTTGATTTCTAGCACCTACCACATGTCACACATTGGCTTCGGCGTGAACACACCTGTTTCCCAGGTAGAAATCGGTTCATTAAGCACCGACGACAACGGAGACTTGGAGACGGTGTGCGCTTGAAGAGGGTCTTGCTGCCATCTTGGCATCTGAGTATGTGTATGGCTCACATGGCTGCCATCTTGGACCCTGTTTCCAAGCACCTGTGACGGTTGTGTACACAAGGCTCGGTGTGTTACAAGCCTAATGGCCTCTGCGTGAATCTCAGCACTGACAGCAACAGTAGTTTCATTTATTGCAATGAACGTATTGCTGTTATAGAAGAAGAAAAAGAAAGATGAAGAAGGGGGAGGGGAAGATAGAGGGAGAAAGAAAGAGACACAAAGACATGGAATGGACGGAATTATTTGGAGGTAGCGAAAGAAAGAGAGATGAGCAAACACAGGAACAAACACAAAAAGCAGAGTGATCCAAGGTGCGAGAGTGACATCGAGCCACAGCACAAGAGAAACGGAGAGATCACTTATCTTCTAAGTGGATCACCTGCCTGGATTGGTGAAGAAGTAGAGTGTTGTTGCCATGGCATTGCTGCTTGCATGCTTCTGCGTCTGGTGTGTAATCATTATTGATGCTCGCACTCCCCCTCTCCTCCTCAACACTTCCCTTATCCTAAGCTCTTCTCCTCCTTCTTTCTCTCCTCCTTTCCAAGACTCTCAGATCTACCCTGCTCTTCAGCAGATACTTCATTACGGCAACAAATTCTTCTGCTCACTTCATAATAATCAGACAATTAACGGATAGAGAAGACGCCAGACAAGAGAGAGGACGTTTCCTCTCAAAGGCAACGAGCGTAATTAATTTTACCTTGACAATAGCTTCTGTTAGGTTAGTTTCAACCCGCAGTTTTTTGCTTAACCTTAGCCATCAATCACCTGGTGACCATCAGTTAGAGCTGTGTTTACATAGAGAGCAATGCATCCATTATGTTAGCCTGGGTTGTATGCGATATGTTTTTTTTTACCCAGTGGCATATAATGTGGAAGTCAGGACTAAACATGAGATATTTTATATGCCTAAAATATATGCATCTTCAGGTGAAGTTGGAAACTTTATATGACATCAATATAGAAAAACTAAATGGCTTTTTTTTTACACCAGTTTATAGATCAGCTGTAATGGTTGTAGTTTAAGGTCACTGCCTGGTGAAAAAAGGCTATTACAAATAATTGTGACATTATTGTCCTGAATCAAACAAAGACATTTGGGTTCAACACCTTATTAAAACCTGGAAAGAACCATTAACTTTGAGGAAGAAACAAAAATCATGAATGTCCATCAAAGATCACTTAAACACCTGGTGCAGTTGCAGTAGAACTCGTAGCTATGTTTAATTGTGAAATCAAAAAGGATTTCCACACATAAAATGTGATTAAAACTCAAAGTATTGGGACTAAACAGCTGTGTGGCAATAAGACAAACACTCGTTAGTGAGATTACTCAGGAAAAGGTTTGCAAGGGAGGATAAAGATTGGACATTGGAGCAATGGACAAAGGTGCATTGGACAAATGGACGATGCCTTCATCATGCATAGTAGCCACTGTACAAGCCTCTGGAGGCAGTGTTATGATCTGGGTTTGCTTTAAGTTGGTCATGTCTAGACTCGTAGCAATGTTATGTGGCAATAAAATGAAATCAGCTGATGACCTGAATGTACTGGAGGACCAGGTTATCACACCTGTGGAGTTTTTCTTCCCTGATGGTACAGGCATATTCCAGGACTTAAATTGTGAAAGAATGGTTCTGGGACAATGAGGAATCATTTTTACACATGAACTGATCACCACACCGCATGCTGTAATCAAAGCTTAATGCGATCGAACAAAATCTTAGGTGTGATTATGTTGTACAGTGTATTGTAATTTGTACACCAGCCACAACAATTCCATTATAAGTGGCTTTGCTGTAAACAGGCAAAATGTGTTGAAATTCTTGCTCATGGGAATTTTACATATGTCACAAGTGTAATGAATGCTAAAACATTCTGGAGATTTTTTTTACTTAATAATAATTTAAAAAAAACTTTAAAAGCCCTACCTAATATTGAGAAAATTAGGAATTATATTCCTAAGAGCAAAGAACACATTTGGACTATTACATCATCTTTAAAAAAAAAAAAAAGAAAAATCCAAAGTATCCAAAATTATTCCTAGCAACAAATTATATTTATATCATATGCTAATGCTGGAATTCTGCAAAGGAGTGAATTTAATACAACATGGGAATTGGGAATGTACTCTGGGATACATTGTTTTGCTTAGAATACAAATTTATTCATACAATAAGGAATAGATGCTTCGTATTTTATTGCTTTATATAGGGATATCTTAGAAAGTGTCTGAATTCTTTGATGAGTTGATGTGACACAGCGTCTGTCTTAACAGATGATATACTTCGAAAGCTTCCCAACAACATCCTAGACAGTTTGTTCAGGTTTCATCTTAAAATGTCTAAGGTCTCACTTAGCCTAGACCTGAATCTTTTAGAGCATGGACGTGATTTCATTAGGTTTGTGGCTGGCTGGGTGAATGGTGTTAACCCTTAAAATGAATACCTCAGGTCACTAGTGAGCTGTAACTTGATTTGCACTTAGCTACCTCGGGCATTTTTTTTTTTCAGATAGACCCCTTGATTTTCAATGTATTCGTGTCATACTAACACATTATTTTAGTTTAAATTATTACTGCATTTAATAGTATGTAGCATTATTATTTAATCTACTTCTTGATAAAATATCTGTGCATAAGGTCCATGGAACATTATTTTCGGTCTTTTACTCAAACACTCTCTATATGGCTTATCCTGTACAGTCCTGGAGCCTATCCCCTGGAGCTTTAGGGTAAGAGGTGGAGTACACCCTTGATGGGGTTCAAATCCATCGCAGGGCACACGCTCACACATTCACTTACAACTATGGGCAATTTGGAAACGCCAATTAGCCTATTCCTCAAGTCATTTGCATGTGGGAGGAAACTCCATGCACACAGGGTTGAACCCTTGACCCCGGCGGTGCAAGTCCACCATGCCGCCATCACCAAATATAATTTATTTAATTATAAAACAGACTATTTATATGATATTGTTTGAATTTGTTGTCTTCTTGTCTATCAGTTAGGCTTAAATTCTTTGTGGATACCAAAATATAATGTGGTCAAACATTTATAAGTCAAAAATACACCATATAACATTAGTTGAAATGCTGCCTGAATAAAGAACTGCACCATCGCTTCACCAGCTCTTGCAGTGTGGCCATTTTTTATTTTTTATCCGCCGCACTTTGCCGCTAGTGCTTCATGCCTCGGGTGACAGGAATCCAATTTCACCGTGTCTTCAGGAAAGAATATCTCAGGCTGATGAAAGCTATTGGGCATGTGGAAGATGCAGCTTCCGTCTCCTTATTCTTCTGCTGCTCTCAGGGACTCGTGTCCTTCTACCAGCCAGGTACATTCACGCAGGTGTCCCTGCCAGGGGTCAGAGCCAGCTTTGGGTTTTTGGAATAGGGATGCGTAGAAATAAATCGAGGCCTGTTAGAGGAAAGAGACTTTAAGTGGCATGAGGCCAGTGAGGTCCATGTCTGCAGCGCTTCCTGTCATTGTCCATGTGAAAGCAGGGAATGCTAGTCTGGACAGTATTTCTGGCAGACATGACGTAGGGAGTTTTGTTTTAAATGTTTTGTAGTGAAAGGAGTGAACTCAGAGGATGTCGTCTATTTATTTCAATTATTTATATCTTTTTTTCGGTTTAAATAATAATATCAGTATATATAATATATAATATCAGTAATGTCAGGTCGTAGTCAAGATTTCACATGATTTCACATGATTTCAGTATTTATGATATTCACCATGACAGAGAGGAAAACGTTCTTATAGCATTATGTGCTTGATGTTTTAACGGTGATGTTTCTCAACATGCCTAAAGTTTCTGCTTGGTGCGAAGTGTAAATGCAGTGTACTTGCAGCTGTATAGGATTTTGTCCTAATAAATTACAAATACAGTGGTCCCTCGGCAATTTAGCAGTTCTGGAGGGCGAGTTCTTAAGGCGAAATTTGATATTGTGAAACCCATAGTTTCACCCATAGGAAATTATGTAAATGCAGATAATCCGTTCCAGCCACCAGAAGATATTACTAATATTACCAATTTCACTATAAACATATTTTTGCATATAAAAACAATCAAGATATGTACATGAAGTAAAATATGAAATAAATAGACATTAAACCTCACCTTACCTTAATTTATGATTTCTATAGCACTGACTGCATGAAACTGAAAATGGGCCCGTTTTCTTCTTGCTTCCGTACTTGCTAACATTCTTGGGACCCAGGGTGCTATGTCTTCACTAAATTTTGTACAAAATACAAAAACACAGAAAAAATATGTACAATCACTTTGCTTGGCTTTCTACTGACGCAAACAGGTTTTGAACGAACTTAGCCAGCGTTCGTTCTGTTGAATTCACTCATATGCCGAAAATGCTGTATATGCCTAATTTCTTGCAAAATTTCAGTTCTTAAGGGAAAAAAATCGTGAGGTGAGGTGTTCATATGCTGGGATCCCACTGCACATTTCAGGAACATGTTGATATTCCCATCGGCTCAGTCTCATTTCGTTTGCTGCTAATGCTACCCTCAAAAGCAAAGTTGCAATTTATATTTACATTTAGGTATTTGGCAGACGCTCTTATCCAGAGCGACTTTTTATCTCTTTTAACTATAAAATAACTTATTTTATTGTATAATTTTTATCTCATTATACATCTGAGCAGTTGAGGGTTAAGGGCCTTGCCCAAGGGCCCAATTTGAGATTCCTTGATTACACCCATTAAGGAAATACATAAAACATCACCTTACTTAGATATTTCATCTAGTCAACTCAGAAACTTGCATTTTCTTCCCCAGTTACAGAGTGATGTCGAATCAATATGGCTAGTCACAGTGTGGACAGAGTTATGTGCCTCTTTCTACTCTTCTACAGTATTTGGATTTACATGGGTTAATATACAGACATACTTGTAGTAGTTGGTAACTAACTGTTAAACCATACAAATTGCTGTTTTGATAATCTAATCACCAACATTATAATTATATCATTATAATGTTTGCCAGTTACCTTGCTTCTAAGACACCTGAATTTGCGCGATCGCTGCTAGTGCTGTGTGGCAAAATTAGTCTGAAATCTTGCACACAGTTCACTAGAGTAGAACAGAACCAATAGCCAATCAGGCCTGTAAATGTAAAAGTACATTAAAGTAATTTTTTATGTGCTCTGACAGAATAAACAAAAGACATGCTTTTATGTAGGCATGCATGTTTTTTTTTTTCCACTGTGAACGTTGAACACCCTGAGGTGGGAAATGACATTATTACAACTAGCACATCACTAACAATGCACTACAAATGCAGCACAAGTCTTTATATTGCCTGTATCACAAATTCCACTTGAGCACAGCACAAGAAATGTAGTGTTTCCGAAATATAGTTCTGCATACTAACAAGTACAGTAGGTAACATGACAATATGGCAAGCTTATTGAGTAACATACAGTGTGTGATGCTTTTCCTTTCTGAGGAAATCATCACTTTAGGAGATCAACCAATGTTGGTGTTGCATATACTGTAGCAGTGCAATACTTTATCCATCAATCCATCTAGGAACCTATGTAGTCCACCCTAGAGACTGTGGAGGCCAATGGTGACCATATTTGCCTTTTTTATGACCATGGTAGGACCTCTGGTCAACATTCACACACACCCGAGGTGGGATTTGAACCCAGACCCTGGAGGTTTCAAGGTGACAGTGTTAAATACTTCATATATCCTATTATTACTGTACAGTTCTTAGAAAAAAAAACTAAATTTAAATATCTATTGGCCAAGAAAATGGCAGTTGGTGCATCTGTTCGTACTATGCCTTGTTTATTATGAAAACATCATATGTTTCAGTATGAGTGTGACATACCAGTATACCAGTCTCTTCTTTCCATTACCTGCAAATTTATTCACAACACGTTACATGAAACCTTTTAGAGCAACTACTGTCTGAAGAAGAGTCACGTTACCTCTAAGACGTTACCTTTAAATATCCTGCATCTGCGATCTGCTAAAACTGACCGCAGGATAGTATTTTCATTCATATCATGCAAAACTTTACAGTGTAAACTTTTACAAAAAAGTTAATGTCAAGAGTTCTGTCCTGACTGAGATATAAAATACTTTGGTTCCCTATTTGATGGATTTTCTAACCTTTCCTGAATGTTATTTTAATGCATTTATTATTATTATTATTATTATTATTATTATTATAGTGTTGTACTATATTTCATTTCAGTTGCAGCTCTAAAGAGTCTATAGAGATTATATCAGGCCTGGAATTTCAACCTTATATATTTTATACTCTAATAGCTATTGTACCATGTGTGCTTCTCACCAGCTCATGTTCCAAGAATCATCTGCACACACACACACACACACCACTGATTAGTCACAGTTGTGTGGAAACGATACCAGGAGCTTTATGATTATTTATTTATCTATTTCCATAATTTAGCCGCTCGGCTGGAGGAGCTTGCTTTCCGTTTCACTGCTGTTTTAGACGACTCTTCTGTGCTCCCTTCCGTTCCTTCATGCGCAAAGCGACACAACGAATTTGATACGCGCAGGATCTTAGAAATTTGATTCTGAAAGAGCATGTGTGTGTGCGAGAGAAAGAGAGAGACACATGCACAGAGAGAGACAGACAGGAGTAAAGGAAGAGAGAAACAGAGAGAGAGAGAGAGAAAATGGAGAAAAAAATGGAAATGTTCATCTTGAAAAATTTGATGGTGATGATTTTAGAGTTTGGAGTTTGGTACAGGGAGAGAGAGAGATAGAGAGAAAGAGTGAGAGAGAGGATGTTGTGTGAGGACACCGTAAGGTGACAGAGAAAAAGATGCTACTTCTCTTCCTCACTTTCTACTCTCTTGCTTTCTGTCATTCCCTCACTTGCTCTCTCTCTCTCTCTCTCTCTCTCTCTGCAGCAGTGGTTGTGTTCAGATGACAGAGGGGTAGGTGACTCATCAGGGAGCTGCTCACAACTACAGACAGAGAGAAAACGAAGGATGGGGGTGGGGGAGAGTGAGACAGAGAGACAGACAGAATAAGAAAGGGTGGGAAGGAGAGAGAGAGAGAGTGCGCGCAAGACAGTGATGAATTCAGATCCGTCTTGCTTGACTGCTGCTGTTTATTGGTCCACAGAAGCTTCTGGAAAGACACTAATGACTCCTCCCCCATGAATCAGAGACAGGGTGTGTTAGTGTGTACATGCCTGTGGGTGTGTGTGTGTGTGCGTGTGTGTGGGTTGTGGTTATAGTGTGAAAGAACCTCCTGGTTGTCACTATACCCTTCCAGGAACTGGGTATACGGCGAGTGTGACAATAAAACGTCACCTTTCTTTGTTGCGACTCCCGTATTATTGATATAGTAAATACGGTGTACGCTCTCGAACACGAAGCATCCCTGGGAAGAAAAGAGTCGGCTAATGTACACCATGTCCGACAGAACACGATACACGACATTTACTGCGATGTTTAACTGTTCTGCAAAACACTAGCATGAAAATATCTGCTGGTTTCTTTGTTTCGAAGTAGTTTAATGAAACAACTGACAATGAAAAGGTACGTTTTAATATCGAATCTCATTAAAAATGATGGTGAATTCAAATGAGTACGGGTTGGTTGTTGTTTGATTTTAAACCATCATAAGAGTCAAAAACAAATCTCACTATTAAACAATATGTGACATACAGTATGGTGAAAAAGTCTTGACGCCCCCTCATGTGGCGGGGGCCTGAAACCTATCCCAGGACACTTAAGGAACGATGTGTGGTACACCCTGGACAAGGTGACCATTCATCCCAGGGCACACACACTCACTACAGGCAGTTTGGGAACACCAATTAGCCTAATCTGCATGTCTTTGGACTGTGGGAGGAAACCCGAGGGTTAACCCACTAAGCTCAGGGAGAACTCCACACACACAGACCTGAGTTGGGAATCGAACCCGCGGTCCTGTAGGTGCGACAGTGCTAACCACTACACCACACTGGCGCCATCATTTGTGCCTAAAGACACAGATTAAAAATGTGTTGTTTATGTAACAACCTTAGCAGCAACCTCATTTCCCCTCTCATCTGTACCAACCACTCAGCATTCTGCATCACCAGTATACTAATGACTGGCCTGGTGATCTGTCATCATCTGCACCAGTTTGTCACTGGTTCCTGTCTTAAATTAGATTCTTTTTAAGATTAAATGATTCATACGTTAGTGTGCGACAAAAAAAAAACAAAAACAAAAAAACACTGCGACTGGACTGGACAAAATTGTGCCACAAATGAGAGCTGAAAAAGTCCTTCAGGAAGCCTGGAGAACTATTCCTCAAGACCACATTAAAAATACAAGAGAGTCTGACTCATTGGAAGCAAAATATGAAGGAATGAGGGGTGGCGCAAGACTTTTGTACAATACTGTATGAATCAGTGTTACATTATAACCATAATACGTTTTAAACATAGTATTGCGGCAAAACATTTATTGCGGTATTAATGTCGTGTTCCGTCGCCGGACTCTACTTGAAAGTCGCACTTATGCAGGCTGTAATTTTGATTCATTATCTCACAGCTTTCTCATGGTGTGGGTTGTACTTTTATATTTTCAAAAGCAGAAAGATTTTTTATGTATGGTTTCTGGAATGTATGAACAACACTAAATCACCTCCATAATAATGTCTTAAATGTTTTTTCGGAAAAATATACCAAAGGATTGTTTTGTGATTTTGTCTTCGGTTTTGGGCAGCTAAACATTTCCACATCGCTGTCTTGTTGACAAATTGAGAAAACAGAAATCAGTTAGATTTATGTGTGAATTTGTATATAAAACACAATTTTGAGGTGAGGAGTGGAGAAACAATGTCAAAATGGAATGTATGGCGGAAAACGACTTACTTGTCGCATTGTAATTCGAGCCGTGATTCTTAAAAAAAAAACACCATTAATACAGTTGCGCAGACAGCTCAGCGAGAACTTGTATCGATAAAGTGTGTAAGGGCGTTGATCTCGGATCAGATTCTACCACGCGTATAGATCTTATTGTGTACTCTGTATGAGTCAGTCTGCTTTAGAAACAGATTATTCTCACTGAAAACAGATAGATACTGAGAAAAAATCTTGGAAACATCTTCCCTCCATCCAATATACCTTCGAGACTGGTCTCCCATAGCAACGCAGCATTATCTGTGGTGAGTGTGTGTGTGGTGGCTGAGCTATTATAGTAAGGCGCTTGTGAAGGCCACCCTGTCTTTAGAGCTAACGTTCACTGTTGGGTCCTTTTACAGTATCAGTTGTGTTCGACCTGTGACCACTGACATGAGCTGAGTATGAGCTTTGTTTAAATTCGTTTACTGAATCAGTATTCACGTTTTAATTTCACCATTCACCATCATGGTTCACCATATAATGTACTTGGAGATTGTGATCACACTATGTAATATAAATATGTGAAAACATGATACATATACATACAGTAGATGTAAAATGTTTCTTTAAAATGATACATAAATGGTCATAAGCATTTATGCACTGTTTCCACGCACATCTGAGGTTGGAGGTGCGAATCTCGCCTTCGATCTGTGTGTGCGGAGCCTCCATTTTCTCCATGTGCTTTGTGGGTTTCCTCAAAGTCAATAATGAAGCAATATCACAAACCTTGACTGTTGTATAAAAGCAATATCACACTCAAGGTCATGCTGTTGTACTGAATATCAGCACAGTTGTGATGCAGTCGTAGGCACGAGGGTGCTGCCCGAGTACTGATGATATTACAGACGTGCTGATATTCAGTACAACAGCACGACCTTGATTGTGATATTGCTTTTATACTCCACAAAATGGTGTTTTATATAATACCATTTATTATCAACAGAGTATGGTTTGTTTGTTTATGTAATCATTATGCTGCGCCAACACATATCCTTTCACTACTAGTGGAACTAGCGTTAAGCTGGTGACAGACAATTAGTGGAATTAACTGGAGTGAAAGTAGTTTGAAATTCTTATGGGTACTGTGTAGCCAAAAGGTGAGCAGGTGGTGGACAGCCCTAAGGAACTTATATATTTCCCCTTATTATGTCGTAGAATATCATATACCTTCCATAGTTGAATCCTAAATAAGATTAAATGGAAAGCTACAATGCCTTGGTCCACACGTCGAGTAGTGCCCTTGATCAGGCACTAGAGAGGGATTTTGGATTCAGCCTTGTGTTAGAAGCTGGTTAGCTTTGTAGCTTCCATTACCTTTAAACAAAACAACAATGACAGTTCAGAGGCAATTCAGAATGACATAGAAGCAGTTAATAAGGAGACAAAGTGATGTTCGCCCATGTGTTGTTGAAGACGACATCACCTTATTATACAGTATATACTATAGATAGATGGATGGATGGATGGATAGATAGAACTTTATTGTCAGTTCATAGCACAGGTACTCAGCAACGAAATGCAGCTTAACATGGACCAGAAGTGTTGATGATGTTGATGTTGTGCAACTTATACGGTGTGGGTTAAATAATAATAATAATAATAATAATAATAATAATAATAATAATTATTATTATTATTATATTATTGTGTGTGTATATGTATCTATATACCGTATTTATATTGAACATACTAAAAAAGCACTGCATTGTTTGTACAATGTATATAGAGATAAATTGTATGGATATTTTAAGAGAGTCTAGGGATATATACAAATCTACAGTTAAAGTACAGAGTAATACAGTTGTGAGATGTATTACAGGTAATAGGGTGTAAGTGGTTTAAGTGGTTGTGCCGTGTAGTGTAGAGTTTAGCAGTGTGATGGTTGTGGGAAAGAAGCTGGACCTGAATCTGCTGGTTCTGGTGCCAATGTTTCTGTAGCTTCTTTTGGATAAGAAGAGGTAAAAAAAAGTTTGTGACTTGGGAGGGAAGAGGACTTAGCTTAGACTTATCAATTTTTTCAACAAAATATTACTTAGTTTCATCCAGTTTTAGTTCTCTTTTCTTGGTTAAACAAAACAGAAAAACAATGTAATGAAGCAGCAGCGAAAAGCTTCCAATGCTGAAAATGGAATGAAATGTGCAATGTCAATACACATGCTAACAGCGTAACTAGCATAGATATATATATATCATTTTCTTTTCTCTATCTGTTAAGACATCAGAGCTTATTAAAGAGAAATAAAGGGAAAATCTAACTTTGAAAACAATTTAATTACCTAAATAATAATTAATAACCGATGCAGAGCCACAAGAGCTACAGTAAAACTAACAGGAACAAGCAAATGCTAATCATTATCAGTTAGCATTAGTTAGCATTCTGAGGTAACTGAGGTGAACTTTTAGTTTAAAAACATATACATACACATATTTCCTTTTATTTGCAGTGTTTTAGATTTTGATATTTAAATGCTTTCGTCATATTGTGAAACAACTCTGTTTTTATTAACTCCACAACTTCTAATTATCGCTTAAGTCCAGAGTTAGCATGCTTTCAGTATTGAATCCTCACCACGTGTCCTTAACTCGACCCTGAATGTGTTCTTTCATGTACAGAAGAAAAAATATACTTACACTGCAGGTCATTCTTTAGTATTAACTGACCTTAACCTTCCCAGTTATCTAAATTAGCAGGAAAGTTTGCCACACATACACACACACAAATATAGGTAGATATTTATCTCTACCTGTGTGTATGGGTTTGTTGATGTGTGACTTATTAGTCTCATACATCTCAGTTTGTCCCAGTGGCCAGTGGCACAGTGGTGTGGGGCAGTGCGTGTGTGTTTATGTGTGTGTGCGATCTTTCAAGCATGGCAGGAAATGCTTATGCTCAGCCTAGCACATCACACCAGCATCTGCGCAGCTGTGATGGTGACTGCTCCACTGAGATGGAGCACACACACGCACACATATACAGACACACGTGCACACACAGAATATTGGCAGGTGGCATTTTCTTGATATGACCTGATATTCAAGAGAAGTTTATTATTATTTTTTTAATTATTATTATTTAATCAGTTTAAACTCAGTTTTAGATGTCTTGCTTTGAATTTCAGAGCAAGTATAAATCATAAAAAATGATGCAATTAATCTCAATTTGGTACTTTATTATAACAGGATGCTAACTTATATACCTACAGGCCATTTCCAGATTGCGTCATATTCTACAGAATGCAGAATCTGTATATAATTTTACTGGTTCTAACGCTGTAATAGGGACACTGCAATGTAAAGCATTACAGTGATTATTTTTTTACACAGAATGCTCACATCTAAACTGATCATACAAAAAGGCATTTCATAAGGGACTCTGAAGTAGAACTGGCGACACTGGTACCAGCCTAGATCATGCTGACCTTTATCCTTAAATGTATATTGTTTAAAAAAAAAAAAGAAAGTAACAACTGGGACACATACAACTACAAACAAGGTCACGAGACTTCTTCTGAAGACCTGCTGCCTCCCAACAGTATGTGGGTGTGTGTGTGGGCGTGTGTTTGTTTTGCAAAAACCTGTAAATGGGTTTCAGAGGTACAGAGAGTGATGCACGAACCCCGAGCCGTGTATACATTTCACAGACGGGCTTTAATGGGGGAACGTCTGTGCCTTTTTTCCCGCCAGAGGCTGAGTTATGTGCGTACGTAGGTGGTGTGCATTCTTGTTCTAAGGACTAGCAGAGTAGTAAAACATCACAGACAGGAGCTCTTGAGAACGAGTGAGAATCAATTGTTCGAATGCGCTCAGACTGTGATGGATAGATTTTTGCAAGAGGGTTGGTGATATCACAAAGCATATTGCATCACAACATTGAAGACAATGAAGACATTATCACGATATATAGAATGTATCGGCATATTTAGTAGGCTTACAAATTTCCACATTTCTCTTACCTGATACTAAACAATCAATAACCAAATATAAAGAAATTTTTTTTTTATCAGTTTACATTTATTTAAACAATATTAAATATTAGTTACAGTATGTAAGTCAAATGACTTGACTAAGCCTAAACAGTTTAAACAAACAGAATGCTTGGTCTGCTATCACTATTATTATTGTTAATAATAATAATAATAATAATAAAAATAATAAGAAGAAGAAGAAGAGGACTAAATAAGGTTGTTAAAACCCATTTAAAACTGATGCTGTGTGGTACACAGTAGCATAAATGCAATGTGCTTATTTGTGTAATAGAAGCTTGGGTTATGCAAGCTACAGAAAAATGCTGTGTAAAACAAACATTATCGGTTAATGCATTTTTACTCATTTACATTCTTAGCGGCTATCAATCGGTTAATCATTAATTATTAACATCCCTAATATTTTGCCAACTGTACCCTTTTAATAAGAAGCACCGTGTCATTCTTCATCACAAAATGAATACACCATTTCACGCCATGATTTCTGTCCATGTCAGGTGTTGATGAATTTTCTATTATAGCAGCTTAGTTTTATGTGCTGGCTGCAGTGCAAATCACATTCTGCGTCTACTTGTGTGATACTGTTTCTATAGTAACAACTAACTCACTAAGGGACTTGCATAGCGGAGGTGCCACAATCATTTAAAATAGATTTGATTAGATTAGATTTAATTAGATTTTACTTTATTGTTGTTGTGCAAAGCAAATATACAGGGCAACAGTACAGGATATGGAAATATGTTAGTTAACAAAAAAAATTTTTTTTTTATACTTTTATCACTCATACAAAAAGATGTTCTCAGCAACAAATGAAAGAAAATGAAGGAATTAATTTTTAAAGCTCAAAGGCTGATAACGAGAAACAGAGTGTGTCATTCTGTAATAAATTTAAAAAACTGTAACTTCAGTGTGAAAAATTTTTGTAGCCCAGTACCTTGTTGTTAATTATTTTTCTTTAACAACATGCTGTATTGTGCTTTGTTCCTTACATGCTAACCTGGTTATACACTGAAAAAAATTAATCAGTGTTGAAGCAGATTTAATTAAAAATATAAATGAATTTAAATAAATACTAAGTAATACTAAAAAAATGAATTTACAAAAACATAACATATACGTAGTATGTCTACTAAAAACAAACAACTAATATTTCTGAATTTATTTGTTACTTGCTGCAAGAGGAACTAAGAAGCAAGTAACAAATTAATTGGGAGGCAAGTGTTCTTCAGCAAGCTTTGTTGAGTGTGCCGATTTTGACAGGCCAATGACCTGAAGGTCTTCAGAGAAAATGCAGCGCCAGGTACCACACAGTCATCCTTGCTTCTCTTTCGCTTGTAGAAGGGCATTGTTTGGGTGCCACATTGGCTGCAAATGTAAAATATTTCTGGTGATTCGCAGGAAGCGTTCTGTTACAACGTCTCAAAAAGAAGGTGTTCCAGTCTAGCAGTATATTTCTTTGTTGATAACCCAGTCACATTACGGAACATGCAGAATTTGTCACAGGCATCGTTGATGAAAGACATTTAGTTTCCCTGCGAAACGTTCAGACAAACTTCCATGTCTTCCAGCCATAGATTTCCCTTTGGATAACAATGGATCTTCAGCCACTGTAGAAAACTTAAAATAATTATATGATTATTATTATTATAATTATGATGGACACATTTTTTGACACATTTTGGTCATTTTACTTAATTTCAGTAAGTAGATTATTTAGAATAATATATGTTGAAATATCTTTAAAATTATTGCTGTAATAATTTTGCCTCTTTTGCTTATTTTCCCTAACATAGATACCACATTTCTAGCACACATTTCCAGTCAGAGTTTGATTCCCGCCTTGGCTCTGTGTGCATGGAGTTTGCATTCCCTGTGCTTGGTGTGTTTCCTCCGGGTACTCCAGTTTTCTCCCACAGTCCAAAGACATGCAGATTTGGCTAATTGGTGTTCCCAAATTGCCTGTGATGTGTGAATGAGATTGTGAGTGTCTGTGCCCTGCGATGGATTGGTTCCGCGTCCATGGTGCACCACGCCTCTTGCCCAACATCCCCCAGAACAGGCCATAGGCCCCCGCGACCCTGTAGAGGATAAGCGGTATAGATGTGTACTGTAGTGTACTACGGTGGGCATTGGTGGCTCAGTGGTATGTTTCTTACCTGCCTTGCGTAAGGCCCAGGTTCGATTTCCAAGCCAATGCCCAAACCCCAGCCAGTGAATACAGTGCTAGTCCCAAGCCTGGATAAAATGGGAGAGTTGCGCCAGAAAGGGCATCCAGGGTAAAACCTATGCCAAGCTTGTGTGCTAAACGGATGGTCCACTGTGGCAAACCCTCGACGGGAGCAGCCAAAAGACCAACAACAACTATAGTGTAATATGGTAAACTATAGTACATAGCGTGGTATTTATGGTCATTGCCATGGTATGCACAATAGTATTTTATATAGTATCAGGGTAGGTACTAGGGCACTTCAGTGGGTACCATGGTAGTACTATGGAATGCACAACTGTACCGTTGTGCATAACTGTTAAGTGAACACCCTGAATATCATGTAGTGGCATTTAAGCTGGTACCGTGGTGCAAACCCCAATACTTTGGTGAATACCATGGTACCAAAGTTCAGAAGGCATCTAATATGGTATGTTTGTACATACTTTACCATATTAGAAATATTAGTTTATACTCCTGTGGTGTAGTATAATGCCAGGTAGTATGCTTACCATGGACCATTGTACCAAAGTACATACCACAATAGAACCACATACCATAGTAAAGCAATGAAGTACCCGGACTTCCGTAATACCTATATCCTGGTAAGCTATCTTATGGGTTATATAGAACACAATAACTGCAGTTAGTATAGTTAGTGTGTTACTGTACCCTGCATATTGTACATTATATTGTTTAGCTATCACTCAGTTTTCTAATCAAACATTTCCCCAAGTCCATTAAAAACAAAGAAGCTAGCGAATACAGGAGGTGCAGGAAACGATCTCCATTGTCATTCCTTTGCACCGTTTTCTGTGTGAATGAATCGAGATGGAGATTTTTTCATTATGTTTTAATTGATTTAGTTAATTCCAGCTTTGAGGATTCTTCGTTGTTCACCATTAATACGTATATGATACGGGTGATTAAAGTTCATTTTGTAACACGATAACGTAATGCCTCAAGACGCCACTTAACCGAATACCCCTCCTCTTCTCCTTCCCACTCACTACCACACAAACGCTCTTTCTTTTCTGCTGTCTACTTTTCTGTCTGTATATCCTCCCCTGCTAACACACACACACACACACACATACTGGCCACACCACCCACACATAACTTACTCTTCTAAATACATCCATTTTTTTCCTTTTTTCATTCCTACACACACATACACACACATACGCACACACATAGAGGGGTCTGGCTAAATAAAGGAAGACAAAGCGTTTTTTGAGAGCGTCTCAGCACAGGACAGGGCTGCGATCAATAGCGTTTCCACTGTAGCTGAAAAGCTCTCAGCACTCACTCAGTATTGGAGTGTCAGCACCTAACGTCAAAGAGCACCCTTCCTTATTTGCCTTCTCAGCCCCCCTCTCCATACACACACACGAGCGCTATCCTTTCCTTTATCTAAAGCCAAAAAGGCAATCATTTGTCACCTCTTATCAGTTTAGGTGTCTCACCATACTTTTTTAATGTTGGCCCCTGTTTTTTTTTTTTTTTTGCTCAAAAGATAAATTCTCATCTTCACAAAACAGCATCGATTTGTGATCAGGCTTCATCAGTAGCGTTAAGTGTAAATTACCTTTCCTTGTTTGGAAATCAAGAGAGAGTTTTTTCCCCCCATGTGCAATAATCAAAGGCGTTTGTCTCAACATCCTGCTAGCATATAATCATTCATTGAACCGATCGTATCGCGCATCCATTTCAACAGCAGCGCAGACATTCTTTGAAGGGATACTTTGGTGTTTTTCATTTTTTCATTTGTCCATAGACACAAGGTGGTTATGTGGAGTTACCACACCTGTAAGACCTGGACAAACTCTCCGTGACATCATAGTTTTTCTGGAGATGCTCAATTGTGGGAGCTCTGGTCTTAGCCATCTTGGGAGGATGTGTCTAAACCCTGGTTAATCCAGGAATGGGTAACTGGGTAAATAAAACTGAGCCTGGCTGTTGGTTGGAACTTACCACTTACCTCAGTTACCACTGAGGTAAGTTTCAACCAACAGCCAGGCTCACTAAGGTAGCTAACTTTAATATACACCCTAACGTTACTTTGCATTTGGCTGAACAGTACCCTACACGTCATCTTTACTGTACATGTCGTCCTGTGACAAATTCTACATTTCTTGATAAGTTAATCTACAGTGATTTATATAATGCTAGCTGATGAGCCACATAAAAATTCACCTCCTGTACAGTTGTTGTGAATGGAATATCTAGACATTCATTCTAAACCGTTTGTTTGTTGTTGTTGTGTAGTCAGCAGCAAATGTGTTTATTCCTGTTGCAATGTTCTTCATTTCCGCATGGGGGGGCTACAGCGATTGCCTCACTTTTGCAGCTAATGGTCATCCGAGCATCTGCACGTTTTGAC
>JAOVVB010000028.1:8008962-8030331 GCA_028570985.1 Heterobranchus longifilis | reverse complement strand
TCTTTTTTGTGCTGGCAATTAGGACTCCAGGACAGGATCACTGGTTAGCGTACACACTTCCCGTCCCATGATTTTGAGGTAACTGTAAATTTGTATTATTTTAAATTCATGAATTAAACATCTACATTTATGAATTAAACATATGCAGACTTGTTTCTGAACACAAAAGGAATGTATAAAATGTACATGCCTTACTTTTGAAAAAAAAAAAATAGGTACAGTGGTACCTTTGGCATACAAATGTAATCAGTTCCAAATGCGAGTTCTTAAGGAAAAATTTTGTACTGTATTGCGAAACGCGTTCTCCCATAGGAAATAATGTAAATGCAGATAATCCGTTCACGTCACCAAAAAAATATTACCAATAGTACCACTTTCCAACGCTATAATCATATTTTTGCATATAAATACAATCAAAACATTTAGAAAAGAGATGTAAATAATAAAAATAAAAAAGAACGAGTTTCGAGCGGCTCCTGGACATACTAGCAACTTGGCTGGGGTTCGGAAATTTTTAGAGACGTCAAAAGCAACACGTCATTAATATCAAAACTCAAAAGAAGACGTGTATACGGAAAGTCCATTGCATTTGTGTAGCATTTGCTGATTTAAGGGTCTAATGTTTTGGATGTGCCACACATAGAGAAGTGCGCAGCATTTTATACAGCTAAACATATTTAATGTGCTTTTTTCATTAATCACATCAAGGGAAAAATCAACCCTTGACCAAAGCGATGGAAGTAAATAAATGAATTAAATTTGAATTGCAGGCGTAGTGGGAGTGCGCACCCAATCTACACACACACACTGTTGCAGGGAGAGTATTATTTCTCTTGTATGACTCTCATTATTACTTAGAGATCTCCTTAATCTGAAGAGATGATGGCTCATTTTTATAGATTGTAGTTTTTTTCAAGTATAGTGATCAGTGTCTAACAGACTGGAGTATCTAAACTCTAAACAGTATATGGACCTTGTTTGTTGTATGCTTTCAGCTTTACTATCACTATTAGTCAGCTGATTCAAAGCCCCCCAGGAACTCTTTTAATGGAAATGGCTTGGGGTGAGGCCAGGATTGTACGAGGGATGTCGCAATAACTCACAGCCGAGTTCCTGGCATGTGTTCCTGGCATGGTGATTGATTGATTGTGTGTGCACTTCCCATAGAAAGATGCGTCTCTTCAAGTTGGCGACAAGTTATCCTTTGATTTTTAAAATGTTTCATGCCTTCATTCACAAGAAAGTCCTGGTTTGACTTAAACGACCATCATATATTCTGTGGATAACTGATGACAGATTTTTTTTACTTGAACCTTTAACTTTAACCTAAGAATTTTGGTACTTTCACCATTTCTGGTGAGACCCGACAACAAGAATTGTGGGTATGTACTATATTTTGGGTTAAAGTCATTTTGAATTTGTTTCCATATACCTTTTTTTTATTTATTATTATTTATTTTATGTCTTGGTTTTGTTTTTCAATCCTTAATATAAAATGTCGCAGACCATGCAAATTAGGAAATGTTTTTCAGATGCGAGTTCAACGTTTCTTCACTTATACTAAAACTAATTGAAACAATTTTAGAGTTTATTGTAATTACTACGTTGATTAATTCACATACAGTAGTATTAACGTAAACTGGCTACCTGTTGTAAAATTGTTGGCACTTAAGGTTTAAACCATGATTTTAGTCTGCGTTCAATAGAATAGCGGCGTCTGTAACATGGCCGTAGCTGAACACCAGCAACCTGGATTTGCTTAATTTGATTTTGTTCAGGGCTTTGAAAATGCATGTTTGTACATCTTTGGGACAAAGTGTGCTAATGTACCTCAATTCAATCACAAGGAACCGGTGTACACGATTAAATTAAGTAAATCCAACAAGATTTTTTTTTTTTTCTTTTTAGTTTAGGGGTCCTATCATTTAATTTGCGAATAGATCAGGCGTGTTAAATTGTCTCATTACATTAAAAAGGACTCAGTGTGCTGTAAGGATATGGTTCCAGGACAGAAAAAAAGTGTGTGTGTGTGTGTGTGTGTAAAGTACTTGTCAGCCCAATACAGATCTTTTTGCCTCTTCTTGATATAAAAAATAAATAAATTAAAGAGTTTTAATATGTTAGAGATGTTTTCCAAAATGACTGATTCCAAGATAAATTAAGTATTATTTAAGTCCAGAAATCAATGACATGTGGCTTATAGCTTTTCTAGTAAACAATGGACAGAGAGCATAGCATGAAAGGCATTCAGGAATGTTTTCTTGGGAACAATAGGGCACCAAACCACATCCAGCTGCTTGACAAAATGCTTTAAGTCCACAAAACCATAGGATTCAGCAGATCACTACACATTACTTTTCTGCATTCACATTTAGACTTCTTTTGTTAACCTTTTTGTACGGTCAGTTATGAACCTGGTAAAAGAGTCAAATTTGTGTTTCTTTATATCCATACTTGGTGAAAAATCATATCTATGTTCAGTTTAAAGAGCTCTGTCATGATCAAGAATGTTTTTGTCGTATCCATAGTGTCGTCCTTTTGTATAAAAAAAAACCCCTGCTGTCCAGTTTACCTCTTAAAGTCATAACTCATTAAGTCATAAATACTAAGAGATTGATACTAAATCTAAGCGTTTGTGCATGTACCTCAGAACAATTATGAGGTATGTTTAACATGCACCAATCAACCATAACATTAAACCTACAGTACCTGACTAATATTCTGTAGGTTCCTCTTGTGCTGTCAAAAGAACTCTGACCCCTACAGGCCTCTAATTATGTGCTGTGGTACTGTATCTTGCACCAAGCCTCAGTAGCAGATCCTTTAAGTTCTATAAGTTGTGAGGTGAGACATCTATGGATCTGTTTTTTTTCTCAGAACATCCCACAGATGCTTAAAAACAGATTGAGATCTGGGAAATTTGCAGGCCAAGTCAAAACCCAAAACACGATTTGGTCCTCGAACCATTCCTGAGCAATTCCTGCAGCAAGGTGGAGGTTGCATTATCCTGCCACTGCTATCAGGAAATACCGTTTCCATGAAGAGGTATACCTAAGGTGCAACAATGTTTAGGTAGGTGTCAAACTAACATCCACATCAATGGCAAACCCCAAGGTTTCCCAGCAGAACATTGCTCAGAGCCTCTGACGGTTTGCCTACTTCCCATAGCGCGTCCTGGTGCCATCTCTTCCCTTAAGTAAGAGACGCACATCACCAGCCACATGATCTAAAAGACAATGTGATCAATATCAGACTATGCCACCTTCTTCCATTTCTCTGGGGTCCAGTTCTGATGCCCATCGTAGGAGCTTTTGGGGATGGACCGTGGTCAGCATGGGCTGCTACTGCTATACAACAGCATACATAGAAAACTACAGACAGCCTTCTATCATTACCAGCATTCATTGTTTAAGCCATGTGTGTTACAGAAGACATTCTAGATTTTAGTCGCCATGTGCATCATTGAGCCTTGGGTGGTCATGACCCTGTTGCCAGTTCACTGATGAAGCTTAATGTATGGCTGATGCAATGCACTGACACACACACACAAACACACACAGTCTAGAATAGAATAAAATTCAAACCTGAAGTCTCAAATCAGATTTATTTTCCCTTAAACCATCTTTTTCCCTTTACTCCCTCCACCCCCACCCCCTTCTCTCTCTCTCTCGCTCTCTCTCTGTCTGTCTATCTTAATTTCCTAGACTGCGATACGATGCTTATTGTATGTGCTGAGAGCCTGGTTAGTATTCAAAGTCCGACACCGATGAAGAAGAGAGAGAGAGAGAGAGAGAGAGAGAGCAATATTATTCTCTATATCCATTCTCCTCCTTACATTAAAAAGGAAGGGAAAGCGTGCGCTCCGTCTCTCCGCTGCTGATGCTTATCCTACTAAATGAGTTTGAGAAAGTGAGAGAGACGAATGAGGAAAAATAAAATAAACCTTTATCTCTTTCTTCCTCGCTTTGCTTCTCCATGGCACCTTGATGCTGTAGAAGGAAAGAAAAAAAAGATGACAAGAGAGAGAAGATTATCACACCATCGCTTTGATTTTACGTATGAGTCACTGGCTGCGATGTTTGATATTAATTATGACAAATATGACACCCCCGTCACCGGCTGTTCCTCTGCATACTGATGAGGTTCGTCTGCAGCGGAGTATGCTGGAGTATCAAACGTGACGATGACCTAGCCAAACAATACAGAGCACTCATCTTAGAAAATCAATATAATTGCCTCAGTGTGTCTGTGTGTGTCTGTGTGTGTGTGTGTGTGAGAGAGAGAGAGAGAGAGAGAGAGAGAATGCAAATATCTCATAAACGAGCTCTGTAATTGCCAGCGTCACAATTATAATAACAGCTCTGCTTTGCTGTTTCTGGCCACACACAACCCTTGGTGAGGATCAATATGTCGGAGTGCATGCTGTGTATTAATATGTGTGCTCGCCACGTCTGTGCATGCTTGTGCACACGTTCGTGTGGGGCTCGATGTGTGTGTGTGTGTGTGTGTGTGTGTGTGTGTATAGGAATCTGAAGGAAGGGACGTGAGAACCTGTCTGCTACTGTTTCCATAGCAACCCAGCCAGAGCAGGGCCAGAAGTGTGTGTGTGTGTGTGTGTGTGTGTGTGTGTGTGTGTGTGCGCGCTTGTGGGGTGCTCATAGCTTCTGGAATATGGATGACTCTGACAGAGAGTAAGGGAGAGAGATTTTTTTCCCCATTCGTACCCCATAATACAAGCTTAACTAACACTGCATTACGATCGCATTAACTGTCAGAAATGTGCATTTCATCTCAATCTAGCATGTTAGCTAGCCAGCTACTACACCGCCAGCGTGTAAATGATGAAATTGAGCTATAGTGACACTAACGCCGTTTCTAGAGTGTATAGAAATAAGAATGTACACAAATGTAAACTGTGTAAACATTACAGCTGAAAGACATTGTAGGCACGGACGCTACTGATAAAAACGCAAATTCACGGTGGTACTGTAAGTGTAACTTTAAACGGATTATTTAAAAAGTACCAAGTACCAAAAAAGTTGTAGTTGTCGGCAAACGGATTCATGATTTTATATGATTTAGTTCTAAAATTGATACATTTCTTTGAAATAAACCACAGCCTTTGTAGAAAATACAAACCGCTTCCATCTCCTGCAAATACTCGCATTTTGTGAGAGTATCACTTTTTCTTTTTCTTTTAAGCTTATGGGCGGTTGGTGCAATAATGCCACCTACTGGTCTGGAGTGGTGCACAAGATTTGTATCGTTTTTGTAATAATCCATTGCAGGTTATTACATGCACACATCGCACACTACGGGCAATTTGGGAAAACCAATTTAGCCTAATCTTGTCTTTGGACTGTGGGAGGAAACAGGAGTAACAAGCAGTTTATTAGATACTGTTAGTAGTTCGTAATACTTCAAAATCTGTAAGAAACAACTCAGCCAGTACATGTTATCGTTAGTGAATCAGTACAATGAAATTCTTTTTGTTTATAATGTAACTGATATTCTCAGTTATTACTCCACTTGAAATGACTGGAGTTTCTCATTCTCGCTGGTGTCATAAGAACAGGCGGTTACACCAGTCACAGCAACACCAGTGACGAATTTACATTATAGGTCCAATATTTTTATTTCTTTAACACACTAAGAAAAGTCTCAGAGCTTGCTTTAAAGTGTGTGTATGTTAAAGCTCCAGGTGAAATATACCTCAAACCCTGTAAGTAACTAAGTAAATGAGCTACTTCTGAGCCACACCCCTTCAGAGAACAGCAGAGGTGAGCAACAAGCTCTGGGCTTTTCTTATGAGGTCACAATAGGGGGGAAAAAATTCTATTTTACTTATTAAACCTTGTTTGAAACAAATGTAGAAAAAAAAGACAAAAAGCAAGAAATATCAAGAAAAATACTAATAAGTGAAATTTTCAGGTGCCCATTAAAATGTTTTCTTTTTTTTCACTTTTCACACATGCATAACTTTTTCCTAGTAAAATTAGTTTTACAGGATGACTGACAGTGTAATACTAATCATACTTTGAAATTATCCACAAGTAAAGAAAAACAGAATTTACAAGTAAATGAAAAACCAAGTAAATGAAAAAGGAGCTTTGTTTAACTTTAGTACTTATAAAACAAATCTAGGACTAATTTATTATTTTTTTTTTTATTTAAAATGATGACAGAAAATGCAAGGACAAGTATTTGTTTTTAAGAATAAGTGTTTCTCTGACTCTGTTTTAAATTTAATAGATTTCATGCTTATGTTCAGACTGTGACATTAAAATGAATAAGGATGAATATGAATGAAATATTATGCGTATTAAGAGCCTGTACAGCGCTACGACAGGTTTAAAAATTCTACAAAAATGAGAAAAATAATTGCTGGACAGATGTGTTGCCACACTGAGACCGAACAAATGTCCGTCTATTCCTAATATTCTTATTTAAAATTCCAAACTGTATAATTTTATAATCATAAAGATCCAACATGATACACATTACAGCCTCTAACATGATCGACACAAACATACGGATCCGTTTCTGACGGTTTCGTTTTCTGGATCGATTTCAAATGAGGGTTAATTTATGCAGATTTCGCAGGGCTGCATCCTAATGCGGCTGTAGACTGTGTGCTCCCGGCGTATGCGGCGGTGCAAATAATATCAGGGAAATGAGATTCAGCTACAGTGCTTGTGACTGAAGCATGTCGTTGTGAGACACACACACACACACACAGTAATACACATACACACACACACAGTAATACACATACAACCACACACACACACACACAGCATGTATGGTTACCAAGAGTGTGGGGGTGCATGAGCATGCATCCATGCGTGTGTGTGTGTGTGTGTGTGTGTGTGTGTGTGCTCGGGCATGATCATGGATTATAGCCTCGCACACCATCGCTCCAGCTGCGAGGCATTTGCCGTGCAGCTGTGAACCCACACACACACACACACACACACACACACACACTCTCTACAAAAAGGCAAAAACAGAGACGTCACGGTGTGTCAAGCTGTCGAGGGGGGGATGCGGCTTACCCTATAAATAGAGGTGGATTTCTTTAAAGAAATGGGAAAGTCCAGGCTTCTACTGCGTTGCGTTTTTTTTGCTGCACATCCCTCCAGGATTAAAGGGGTAATCCAGTGTTCGTCAACCTGTGGATAAATAATACAGGCATGAATCTCAATCAGTGTCCTTGTACTAAAAAAAGAGCAGAAAATCCTAAAAGTTTGCTTGAAAGTCACCTACAGTGTAAGGGTCGTCATAGGGGCAGTCTGAGAGAATTTTTCATCTTTTCATCCTGTTTATGAGAAAGAAAACAAACGATGTGTTCAACTCGTTGTGTGAGGGTGTTTCCACATTACACACAATAGATTTGTACCGTGCCCGAGAACGATTGCTCCCCCACGTCTCGCTCTCTGCTCGCCAGCGTTCACTCTGTTTTTGTTCCCCGTTCTCGGGTACACTTGCGCATTTACACCCTCAGATACAGCAGCTGGCAGTATGCACCTACTAAACACAAGCGAAGAAGAGGAAATCAAGTGATCCTTTGCGTTATACCTAATATTATCGATATTTTGGGGAAAGAAAACGTCAAGGCAGACGCTCTTGCGTGCATATTATGTATGTCAGAGGATAAGATCGGCATTTTGGAAGATACAGATGGCACTGATGATGTCACATCTAAATAGCGATCTCCTCCCGCTCTCGGGTACGACTGGCTTCCGTACCCGATTAGATATTGCGGTATCGTTTCCGAGACTGCCTCTACAAGCGGACTCAGCAACGGTTCCCAAGCACGGAACGATTATGTTCTCACTGAATGAACCAGACTTTGGGGTCAAGTGTTCAAGTCGCCCCATGTGCCTTATGTTAATTGCTGATTGAAAAACTGTGAGCTGTTCCTTTAAGAGTAGAACATTATTTGTTTAAAGGGTTTTACCACGTTATGTCTTTGCTGCACTGCACCGATCGACATCTTTAATCTGTTTTGAAATCAGAGGAATGATATACAATTTGCTTAAGAGACGGCAGTCTATGGGCAGTTGTCGGGGCACTTGCTGAGAATTCTTTACTCTTTCCTATTTTTAGGAAAATTTTATTGAACGTATTGACAGTGTTTATCGTCTGTACGTTTAAGGTGTGATTTATAAAACTATTTTTAAAAACACCAGATTATTCCTTTACTATTCAAACACTATTTCTTTAAAAGCACAGACTTTTGTTCAGTCTTTAAATCCATCCAGAGCATATGGTGGTTTGTTCAAGTGTTTACTAAAATACAAAACACACACACACACACACAGGGGACCAGTCAAGGCATTTCACTGGAGACAGTCCAGCACTGTATAGCTAAATAATTTAGCCTCACTCATCACTGCTGAATTGGCAGGACCAGCCTTAGGCAATAGGAAACACACGCACACACACACACACACACACACACACACACACACACACACACACACACACACACACACACACGCACACAGAAAGACAGCAAAGCAGAATGCTTCATTTATTTTCCCATTACAGCCTGGCTGGTTCACTCTCCAATAGTTTTACATGCTGTTCAATCTCAGCTTGCTCACTTTTGCTACACACTTTTGCTACGCACATAAAAACAAAGATGTTGAGATTCCTATGGAGATGAGGATCTTTGTTGAGTTAAAGTGAAGTTATAATGAATGAATCTCCTGTTATAGGTTCAAATATTATGCAGAAAACGCCTTGAACATCTTAGTAAACAACAGATTTGCAGTGTTGGTTGAAACTTTGGTTATTTTCTTATTGCGAGCTTTAGAGAAGAGAATATAAACTGCAATATTCCCTTAATAACAATAGTCATTTTTGGGTGGGTTTTAGCAAAAGCAAAGTGGCCTCGTGTGAGGCTACACCATACGTCTTGCTCTGTGGTATTTCAGGGCTCATCACAGATGCATAATTGAATTGACTTGCATGGGTGAACTTAATTGCCTCCAGTGCCAATGAGCCCTGGCTTAGATGTAGGAGCACACTGTGTATCGGCAGATCTGACTTTTAAAGTAGCACGCCGCGCCAGCGAGCACGGCCGCCCTCTCGCAGCCTATATGGGCAGGATTTAACTAGGGGGTGATTCAAGACTATTCAGCCAAGCCGTTTGAGTCACAGCACCTCCCGACAGTTGAGGACCCCGATAAGGTGTGATTCATGAGCACTGCCTGCTGCAGCCCGGCAGGGGACAGCAACAACTACGCACGCGGACAAGGCAGCCACACACACAAACACAGGCATCAAAAAAAAAAAAAAAAAAAAAAGTGAAAAGGACACACTTTTTTTTATCCCTTTCCCCCTTGCACTTACTGCAACCACACCCACACATGGACCAAGCTGCTGTATCACTCTAAAGAAAGCTATTACAGTCTGAATGCAATATCATTCCCTTTAATGCTATTTATAGCGCTCTGTTTGGGATGAGATCATATCTACCTCCCCTCGTTTCCAAATGAAAATCAAACATGTAGCTGTGTCTCCATCTAGTGGTGATAAACAGACACACACCTGACTGTAGGTATATTGTAGATGTGCAACATACAGACAAGCACCAGTGTCTTTACAATCAACCTCTATGTCCTTTTTTTAGGAGGTTTCCACTGCAATCCTAATTTTTGGGAAGGAAGCATTAAAGCATTTTGAGGGGACTTCTAACTGTGTCCTCTTGTGTCATTTGAATGCCAAATCTGTTGTCACTATTATTAGAATTTGTGCAAAAACAAATCCAGTTTTGAGAATTATTTCTAATGATGTAAAATGTACTCTACTCTACAGCCTCAGTGGCCCATTTCTGTTCAAACTAATTACCACTCTCAGCACAATGCTGCCATTTTAGTATAAATCACCTTCACAATACCTTCAAAACAACAAGCAATTAACAGCAACAACCATACAGGATAGTTCAGAGTTCAGACTGTCAAATTGTTTGGTGAGGATCATAGACTGTATGAGGATACATTGCAGTAGCAGCGTGGCAGAAGAGTATCCAGGTATTAGTCTCCACTCAGGCTCAGCAACCTGCCAACTAAAATACCTGCTTTCAAGTTTACAAAACTTGAACAGGATTACAGTGATCCCACAAAGTCACAAATCCAGCGATACAAGCATTCCCATTGAAGAAACTTTTATACACTCGGTTGCCAGTTTATTAGGGACACCTATCTAAAACAAATGCAGTCTAATAAACAGCCCTGCAATAAATCCTACCACCATGACGGTTATAATGCTCCGTTTTTTATTGAAACTGTTTTAGAGAGGTGTTGATTCAACAGTATGATTTTGGAGGATGTCATTATAATGACAGGTGTTTCTGCTATTTATTTAGCCAACCGTCATTGATACAAATGGAGTGGACAAATTAATAGAAACACCTGTCAGTATAATGCAGCGCAGCTCAACAAACCACCACAAACTTCATCCTCTAAAATGATCATAAAGTTGAATCAATACCTCTCGAAAACAGTTTCAACAAAACTAAGTATTATAACCTTCAGGAAGGTATGATTTATTGCAGGACTGTTGTATTAGACTGCATTAGTTTTAGCTAGGTGTACCTAATAAACTGGCCACTAAGTGTGTGTTCAAATTTACAGTAATTCTTAAGTGCAAAACAACATTTTTCGGATTCCCTTGCTTGATTGCCTGAGACAAACTTATAAAAAAACGTATTAAAAATTATAAATCTAAGCTCAAAACTTACTTTTATTGCACTACCTTCCCTGATTTCACCTGTTTTATGGGTTTTACAATTTGTATGTTGCTCTTTTAGTACGGTTATTTTGTTATTGCTGTGTTTTTATTTTATTTTCTATGTGAAGTACTTTGTTTGGAAAAGATAAATGAAGATATTATTATTACTACCCGTCTGCTAATGAGACCACATGCAATTATTCTGGGAAGTGCTCAGGTTATAAATTCACCAGATGTACAGGAGTAATCCACTCACGGGACATACAGAAGCCCTGCAGCCAGAACAGAACAGTATAACGATCAGAAACACCTGCACTGGCACACACAGAGAAGCAACTACTGAATGTATCTGAGATGTTAGGTAACACACACACACACACACACACAGTGTCACAGGTAAGGCAGTGCAGCGACAGCTCCTGACAGATGAGAAGCTCACAGCTGGTGGAGGAGGAGTGAAGGCGAGCAGAGATGTGATCACAGTCTCCATTCATCATGATACCACCTTTCAACAGTAACAAGTCTGCCATGACTAAAGAAGGTAAGTACAATCTGAACCTGAAATACTTTTAATATCAAGTAGGACCGAACAATAACAATATACATAAAATGTGACTTTCAAATCATTTATGAGACGACCGACCGGCCGATTAATGACATTTTGAGATAATTGGCATCAGCCAATTAAAGTGCAGAATGTGCAGATCTACAAAAGGACCAAAACAAAGAGATGCTGCTTGGTGGTCCTGTGCATTAACATTGATTTTATTTATGTAAGTTTATACATTTCACAAACAAAGAGATTTATCTATCTATCTGCTCAATACGTGTTAAATAAATGTTCATTTAAGTTCAGCAATTTTGTGTCACATTTGTTAATATTATTATTCATATTATTTTTAAATTGTTGTAGGCTATTTATCAGATGCAAAAAAAAAAAGAAAAGAAAAATTGGCACTATAAATCGGCCATCAGCTGCCCTGCTCTAAATATCGGTGTCGGCCATTGAAAAACTCATATCAGTCGACCACTAATAATGAACTAAGAAACTTTTATTGGACTTATTCTAATTCCCTGACTGTTGTTGTTTAAATAATATAAATACTGTCACATTCATACACTTTCAAAAATGATTACTTGCGGTGAAACTGTGTGATAAAAATTCCTTACTACTTAAATCACTCATTTCATCATCACAAAATAGGAAGTAAAAACTTTGCCTTTTCTGCCTCTCAGCGGGCACTGACAGGGAGACGTAATCTAAGTTGAAATGTGCTTATAGTTCATTGTTAAGATCCGCTCACCGGAACAAAATGAATGTATTATCTGTGATTAAGTGCAAACAGAGGCTGACATATTGGAGGCAATAGATCAACAGTCGCTGGGTTTCATTGTTCGCAGCAGACAGTGAAGCATTTGCTTCCTGGACACGCTGTGACGCTCATGGAGACAGCTACTGTAAATATAAAAGGGCTCGGGGAGAGAGTGGGTGCACACATCTTACTTAAAGTACTCTCTGAGAGCAGGGCTTACCGGCAGAGTCAATAAAACATGTCTACGACCTACATTATTCTGGACGTTGTTAAAATCTTGAAAAATAAAGCCAACTAAAAATAAGTATGCCATATAGTGCAGAATATCCACTGTTTCATAGAGCTTCAATTCCAGAAAGTAGATGAAATAAAACATTATGATTTACACACTTTGCTTTTACAGAATTTATAACTGGGTCATAAAACAATAATTTCTTTATGCATGTTTTAATCTGTTGCTTATTCAATTGGATAGTTAATTAAGGTTCACTTTTTTTTCCCACAAAGTCTACATGAGTCCATTTGGTATAATTTTCTGTGACTGACAATTTACCTGACAGATCTTAATTGTTGTATGCTTTAAAAATATTCTTATTTGACAGTTAAAGCAAAGCACTTTGGCAGTCTTGTTTGACTGGATTTCTGGGGTGTTAAAGGGACACTCCACCTATTTTTATATATCAAGGTCAATTTACGAGTCACAGCGAATACTACGCAGTCTATAAACACAGTTGTGTGTCTTCTGTGGCTCTGCAGTAGCATCGACAAGAAAATGACTCAAGACACATTTTAACAGAAAGCTTGTTACAAACATGAAATCTGAAAGACATGGGCATTTACTTGTCATTGAGGGTGTAACAAAAGACACAATCAAAGTGCATTGTGGGAAGTGTAGGAACCAATGTTTCTTGGCCGATACTAGGAACTAAAATCCAAGATATCGCAGTCCCATAATTTGGACCATTCTTTTTCAACCACAGATTATGTTCAAACACATTTTCTTCTTAAGTCCAATGCCAATGTTTTTAAAATTCTCAATTCTGCAGTATTATATAAGAAAGAGAGAAATAAACTACAGTTGTATGGTTAAGGTTAGGCAATGAGAGCACTTGATTTAAGTCAAGCAAGGTTGTGGTTTACTAAAATAAAATAAAAAGGTCTATGACGGGATGCAAAGTCCACTCTCCTACATAAAAGTCCACTCTCCTACAGGCCCATCCACCACCCTGACCTCCACGCTCTGACTTTCCATCTCGCTACATATAGGACACATTGCTTTGTGTGTAAGTAAGTTTGACATTGGACTTAAATCGTGAGGTGCAGAATCAAAGGTGGAAGTACTTCCTGACGATTATTTTTACAATCTGTCTCTCGCAAGCCCTCCAACTTCATGGGAGTGCAATACTAAAATGCTGGACTACATACTCAAAACATATTAATATATTAAGAATAATACAGTTACAAAACTGACTCTACCTCCTGTCCTTAAATCCCAGAGGTGCTTCTGGAGTTCCTGAACCAATCAACGGTATTCTGTAGCCAGTTTGAGAACGGCCAGTGGTACTGCTACGTCCTGCTGGTCCTCTACTCGTTTGCCCTTCCTGTGGGGATCCTGGGGAACGTAGCGGCTCTAATCAACTACTCCTGCTTCAGGAAAACCACAAACACCAGCAACATTTTCCTGTTGAACCTGGCTCTGTGCGACTCGGCCTGGATCCTCACCCTCCCCTTCACCCTCTACTTTACCTTCCAGAGGCCGTACCTCAAAGACGTGCAGATCTTCTGCCAGTTCAAGAAGATCTCCTTCAACATCAACATATACGGCAGCATCCTCTTTCTCACTCTCATCAGTTTCGATCGCTACGTTGGGACGGTGCACCCGATCAGCTCTCTCCGCTGGTGGGATGTGGGTAAAGCCAAGCTGTGCTCGGCCTGCACGTGGGTCACGTTGGTCCTGAGTTCCATCCCTGACTTATTTGTAACTTTTGCTCTTCAGCGACCAGAAAATGCCACTGTGTGCATGGACCACATCCAGGGCCCTTTTATCTACGTCAAGACAATCACCATTATCAGAACAATAATAGGCTTCCTGCTACCGTTCAGCGGCATGCTGGCTTTTTACATAATGACAGTTCGTGTTTTGAGGCGTCTCCCGAGAGGTAGAAGGCACAGGGGAGCCCAGCGGGCGGGAGGGAAGCCTCTGCGGCTCATCACTGCCGCCATCATCGTCTTTGTGGTTTCCTTCGTGCCGTACCACGTCATGATCATCACCCTGGTGTTCATGAGGATCGATAACCAGGTCACACCATCAAACACCAACGTCCTCTACGCCTCCTATGAGTTCTTTGAGGCCATGTGCAGTGTAAGCAGCTGCCTGGACCCGGTGTTGTATATTGTGGCTAGTGAGCAGTTCCAGAGGAAGCTGCTGGCCTTGAAAAGAGTCCGATACAGGAGGCTGTGCTGCAGAGCCAGCAGGAGGGTCGGGGTAATTGGGTGACTGAATGGTTCCAATGGCTAGTTACCTTGGCTGTAATCACTGTTAGACATGTGCCAGTGGCAGATGTTAATGGTACATTTATCATGGCCTAAAGGATGCTAATTGCACTGTAATGGAAGTGGGATGAAAAAAAAGAAAATACTGTGGCTGATAAATTGCTGTCAGTGTGAAATCAAGGTTAAACCTCACCATGGCATGTTCAAAAACATTTGATTAAAATGGTATTTATTGGACTTTGTGACTTGCTTTGACTTTGTGTTGCCAAGCAAGCAGCAATATGGTCTCATCCTTATTTGTGCTTTACAGTTGTATCTTGGGAAATCAGAACATACAGTAGTCTGATTGATAGATATTGGCAAAAGACATTAACACAAGTAAGGTTGCAGCTAACGACTGCATTTTTTTTTTCTGCTGATTATTTTTTCTTGACTAATGGTTTTATCAATACAATGTCAGAAAACTGGAACAAATGCCCTTCACAATTTCAGTCCAAATTGACATATTGATATTGCATATTATATCTAGCTAACAGTCAAAGCCAAAGCCAAAATAATTAAATCTACGAAGATATAAAATAGAGGAAAGCATCAAATTTGTATTCCAAAAATTGTTGCTAAATGTACTGATTTGCTCAATCACATAGAGACAGGTAACAAATTAAAAGGCAAAACCTGAATAAATGGGTGCAGAAACTTAAATGCAGAAGCTTCCATGCAGGGCAAAGGGCCAAAACCCCCTTTTTTTTTCTTCCTTTTCATTTGTCACCCATCTGTATACAGTACGTGCAGTTTAGGTCAGAATTCAGATTGCCTCTGCACCTGTCTCATACACAGGTGAATGAATGCATCGCCCTAATATTTATTTGCAGTGGTTGTGGGATTAACTCCTGTCATAGTCTTATCAAAACAAATCTGCAAAAACACTCACCAACACCTCCTGTTCAAATATTTTGACTGTAGTGCAGTGAACTGGAAACCACACATGGAAAATGTGATCAAAATTGACAATGAAAGAAGGAAACACCAGGCCTTGAAAAACCAAAACATGGCTCATGTTTGGCCACACAGTAAGTGATATCCATCATGTCCGTATGGATTCATGAACTATTGATAGCGCAGTGTTTCGATCTCAATCGCTGCTCTTTGTATTCCAGTCAAGTGCAGCTCAACTCTTTTTGAGTGTGTGCTTTCATCTATTTTAGGTTTCAGTATGACGCTCTACTGTATCCTGTTTTGATCTCAAGCATCAGAACAACACGTCTGCCCTCCTTAGGGATCCTAATGAAAAGCAAACACAAACCCAGAGTGCGGAGAGCTGTAGCACTGCCTGGAACTTGAGCATGTATACACTAGCAACGCAATTCATCACACACTTGCTGGGCCGCAGCATCAGTGGTTTGGGAATAGCCATGACTACAGCCACTAGTGTCCCCAGAGCTGAGCTCCTCTGTAACCAAATGTCTGGATAATAAATCAGAGCTGTGAAATGACCAGTTTGTTATTTATGGCTTGGCTCCAGACCAAAGGAGTCATACATTTCAGGTAAATAAGCAATTTCCTTTTGGCTGGTTTCCTTTGTTTGGAAGCTCTCGTCATTATTGCTCCGTGTCTTTGTCTCCCTGTCTGCTGTGCAAACACCTTTGTGTTTTATCCTTTACTGTAAGCATGGAAATTAAGTTCACACCACAAGTAAAGCAACAAGCTCTTTGTGACAATGAAAAATTATCTGCAGGTTTATAAAATGGTACAATGTATTTCTGGGGTGGAAAATGTCAATGGTATTCTTTTTTTTTTTTTTTAACTTGTATCTCATTGTAGTGGTTTGTGCTGAACTACACAAGATAAGAACCAAACTGCTCTTGGACATTAGTTAACATTTTTGGCCACTTGGGGGCAGCGCAACGTACTGTAAACACAATACTGACATATCATCTTTTAAAGTTGATATAGCGAACGTGTTAGCAAACATCTTATTCATTTAAATTCAATATGCACTCTCCTTTAAACTCAGTTTTGGTCCTGAAATCCAAAATCCACCAAATCAACCATATGTAGTCTTGCATAGCCAGACCTATCTCCACAGTGCTGTGTCCACGCTGGGGGGAAGATCTGGATTATATATGAATAGAAACAACTCTCTGGCCTGTTTGTATTTCTGTAAACCAATCATAATAGTCTTGGGCAGCGATACACCTCGGCTGCAGCGAAGGGACTTTGAGAACCACACAGAAGGAAGGAGGGACTTGCTCCGGCCGGAGTCTCCTCCCAGAGGAAGTATAAGGCTTTATGCCGACACTGCTGATGTGCAGCCAGACTATATGCACACAAGATAGTTGCTAACGTTGTGTCTGCTGTCTGGTGCTGAGCAGGTAGTGTGCAGAGGATCAGAGCTTTTTCACAGAAAACAGACAAGGCTGATGAGAGCAGTGAGACTGCAATAAAAAAAGGAAAGTTGCAAAAACAATGAGCTGAAAGATTTGTTTCGTTTTGTTACTACAGGCAACACCTTAATTCTTAATTCTCACAATTCTACTGCGGCAAATAGCATTAGACAACAGCCACAAATATAACCTGGCAGGTCTACTGTGTATGGATGACAACACTACAGCCACATACTGAAATGCATCAAAGACATCAACATCCAAGAGTCTGCAGCCTCACACAGTAAGTGTAAGGCTGCAGGGGCACAGCAGTGCAGGGACACCGGAGCAATCATACATTATTTACAGAAGAAGGGGGCAGCCTCTGAGCCGCTGAAAGAGACTGGCCAGACGTTGAACATGCAGCTCTACAGGGCACCGTAAGGTTGCTGAAGGCTGAATAGTCATGAGGCTGATAATTATGCAGATAACTGCAGATCGGGCGTATCGATCAGCACGGGTCACATTGCTATTTGTGGATTCCTTGGCGATACGCTGTCCAGATGCCAGAACAGTGTCAAAAGTATTAAAATACTGTAGATGATGAAAAAATATACCTCAATTTAGTGGAGAAACAATTAGGAAATTAATCGATAAGTCGATCGACAGAAAATAAATCTGCAACTACTGATAACTGAGTAATCGTTAAAGACATTTATAACAGCAAAAATGGAAAACATTCTCTGGTTACAGCTTCTCAAAAGTGAGGATTTGCTGCTTTTCTTAGTTTATATTATTGCAAATATCTTGAATATCTTTTGGGTTTTGTTTGGCCTAAACCAGCAATTTAAAGACATCACAAGGGGCTTCTGGGAAATTGCGATTTTCTGCTATTTTACAGACTAAATGAATTAATCAAAAAAGATTATCAACAGAAGAAACAATATGAAAATAACTGTCATTGCAGCCCTCCTTATATTACAAAAATTGCAAACGTATAGTATGTTTAATGACTGGAAAGGTGTAGTTATGTGTGAAATTATTAAAATATTGATTAAAATGTCAGGCTAGTCTTTTAACCCTTGTTATACAGACATTTTATATTTAATATTGCTTATGTATTTATGAGTCATAGAGAGACTTGATAAATGGCTTTAACGATTAAACCATTATCATAATGCTTGTTGAATAATTTAATTTCCTTATGATAAATTAAAAGACTAATTGTTTCGACACTAGTATGAATAGACACAGAGACATTAATTTCACTCTCAGTAACACACACACACGGAAATACCCTAAAGACACCCTGCAGTGACACGCACGCACGCACGCATGCACGCAGTCATGCACGCAGTCACGCACGCACAAAAAGCCTGCACAGTGACCCTATCCTGCCACCCATCCACTCCTACACACACTCTGACTCCACTTTGACCCGCAGCCACACAGTGCTGTACATAAGCCATCTCAGCCTTTGCGTGGCACAGTAATAACATATGACAGAACCCAGATGGCATCCTGCAGGCTACACTCATCAAGATCAGGGAAAGGGGAGAGGCACTCCAACAACAGGGCAACCAATGACATATCTCACATTCTTACACACACACACAATAGTAGTTAACAGCTCTGTGATCAACGGAAGCCAGGTTTTCACATTATTGTCACCTTTTCTTGTGTTCACACACATTCTGAAGCCTCAAAAGATGAGCGGTCAGAGTTTGATTGAATGTAAGTGTCAGTAATAAGATGCAAAGGAGGGTCTAATCCGGTTAGGATGGCGCTCCACATGACTCAGAATTACCCTTCAATTTACCTTTGAGACGTCGCACAGCCTTGGAGAGAGATAGTGAATATATTATGCTACTCTAAGGACTGAGATAGAAATGAGAAGCAGTTTCACTTTTCCAGGTAAGCCCATGATATGAAGCTTCAGTGCTGTGATGCTGCAGCACTGCAGAAAAACAAACTAGTTAGGCCTATATACAGTATATGAGTAAATATTATGTAACTTAACACTACATCTATTTTATTCGGACAATCTGATCAATTCAGTGATAAAAGAAAGTTTTTCCCCCATCATAAGCAAAAACACTTAACAGTCATTTAGTGATGTCAGTAGTGTCTGCCCATGCAAAAAGTGTCCCCAAAATAAGACTAAAAACAAAGATTTCATGGATCGCAATTTCAACAATCCAATGTCTGTTTTTAAATGAACAGATTGACATTCTGGGAAACACACTTATTCGCTTTCTTGCTGAGAGTTAGCCTAGATGAGAAGATCGATACCACTCTTGCACACACAATCTTCCTGTAAGCCTGCCCTTCTAAAGTTCAACATGTTAGTGATGCTAGTCGTTCCCTCATCTTTCCAGTCTGCACACGGGTATCGATCCTCTCGTCTAACTCTCGGCAAGAAAGCGAATGAGTGCATTTTATATCTTCTATCTCCACATCATTTGACCTGTAGCGCTCTTATTTTGTTGTTGTATTCGTGGATGTTGTCAGTCAAGGTTTAAGCATCCTTCACTGTCACTTCCCCAAGACTATGGAACAGACTGACATCTGCCAACTTAAATCAATGACTTTTTCAAAATTTGTCTCATAATCCACCGTGTGTGTGTGTGTGTGTGTGTGTGTGTGTGTGTGAGAGAGAGAGAGAGAGAGAGAGAGAGAGCTTGTGTTTTTACTAGTGAATCTGACTTGTCTTACAGCCTCTTTTAGACTCTTAGACTGTCAAATTAAGCCTAATGGCTGCGCCTCCTCATCTTAATTTTGTGAGAAGCCAAAAAAACATTTACATTAGTAAGCCATCTGAGTAAAAACGTATTTATATGTTTTATGTGCGGCCCTGATGGTGTCCACACCATGGAGGGGTGTTCATGTGCGTCTCTCTCCCCGCCCCTTTTTACCTGCCTCTATTTCAGCAGTGCACCTGCAGCAGTGACAGACTGATTGCTGCAGCAGAGCAGCAGCACACACTCCTTTTCTTTGTCTTGGAGGATATTTTTCCTGTGTTTTTCCCCTGGCATGGTTTAGCCTGTTGGAGTTTTGTTATTTCAGTTTATTGTTTTAGTTTGGGTTGGAGATCGCCAGTTGTTCAGTTATCGTTTGTTGTTTAGATTAGTTTTTTCATTTTAGGTTTAATTAGGAGGACGAGCCTGGTCCGACGGCCGGGTGAGTTCTTATTGTTTGCTTATTTTGGCTTGGATTTCCAACTCCTTTTGGTTTCTTTAAGTTGTACTTTTAATTTAGTGTTTTTATTGGAAATTGAAAATAAATATAATTTTCTCCTCACTGCAGTTGGTGGTGTCCTTCAATATGTTTCGGCTTCTTTTGAGCCTGTGGTTTTCGTAGAGGCCGTAACAATATGATTCTCATGTGATCTAATAGTGTTTACGCTGCAATTCCACTACCTAGTGACAGAGTAAAATATGTTTTTCTTAGTAATCCTTTTAAGTGAAAAATTGCTGCAACCTACAACAAAAACCTTGGTCCTGGTCTTAAAATGTAAAAAGGTGGCACTAATCTATGGCTGAACTCAAACAGAAATAGACAGCTCACAAACCCTGTGACCTAAGATTTAATACAAATGCGTAATGACAGCCAGTCTCCCTCTGAATGACCAGAAGTCATTGGCTACCGCCCACTCCATTAGAGAGCACACATAGCCTTGAGTGGATGAATGGAACAGCATAGGTTGTTCCTTGAACCTCAAATATAGTCTTAAATCCCATAATCTGTCACAAGCTATTCATCATCCAGAGTTTATTCTGTTTTTGTCCAACAGAGAACAATACTGTGCACCTCTGCCTTTACTCTAAATAGCAACATAACTGAATCTAAGGATTGCAACTGTTGTGCGACAACTGGATTAACATTTGTGTGGGTTTCTGAGGGGGTGAATCATATATTGTGCCAAATACGGGAAAAAAAGAAAATAAATTGCTAGAGGGATGAGGTGGTGTAATTCACATACAGAATGTTTTCTAGGCCATCATAAATGATAATCTTCAGGACAACCTTTGCTCAATTTTCCATCAGATTCAGAGGACCACTTTTCTGGAACAATTTACCTCAATATATTAGAACTTGCACTAAGTTAATTCAGAAAGCCAAGTATACACTTCTTTCTGGATGAATTAAGAACTATAACATTTTAATATGTACACTTTGGTGGGGTCATGTATAGATCATTCCCCACTGCAATATGTGCCACTTTTGTTTGTTTTTGTTGTGTTTTTTCTTTTTATTTGTTGTTGTGGTTTGTCTTTATAAATAATATATTGTTCTAAAAATGTTTGCACTTTACCACTCCATGAGTTGCAACACTTTTATCAATTTTGTATGTAGTTGTATGTATATTTATTTGTCTTTATGTTTTTAGGAGGACCACTCGACAACCCCCTATGGGTTTTTTTGGCTCCTCCTGCACATCTTTTTTTACAAATGATTTT
>JAOVVB010000028.1:7959149-7981813 GCA_028570985.1 Heterobranchus longifilis | reverse complement strand
TCGGTTTTAACTTTCTCCTCCATGCTCAGGCTCATCGGCCGGTAGTCCCGGTGGCTTTTACACGTTTGGCTTAAAAAAGAAAGAATGAAATGAACAGATTTCCAGCATTGTAAACAGGAAGATAGGAGTCTCATAAGCTTGCTTTGTACTCACCAACCCGACCCTGCACAGTCCAGACTTTTTTTTTTTTTTGCCTGTTTTTTCCCCCTACTTTTAAGAGAACTTTAGTTCAAACGGCCCGAGATGTTACAAGACGCCGCTACATTGTTTCCTTCTCTCTTATTTGAACCTCTCGCTCCCTTTTCCCCCCTTCCTAAAAAATGAAACAACGTAACTCATTTCTTTCTGCAAACCTAACATTCCTATTACCACTCACTTCGAGGACATTTCCCCCCCCCCCGAGTCTTTTTGTCCCGTTTGGAGAATCCCATCAGGTCTGAGAAGGAAGTCTGAGGCCGTCTCAGGATTTGGTTGTGTGAAATCTTAAATCTTTCGCAACAACTTTTTTTTTTTTTTTTTAATTACATAATTTATAACCAGAACCAGTATTTGTAGACGACTTTTTAAATTTATTATTATTATTTTTACCTGTGTGCTTGAAGAGAAATGTCTGCTTTGAATATTGGATTAGCCTAGCCTACAAAACAAACGATGTTTTGTGCGCGTGGCCCCCTCGACCTGAGACTGCTGGCATGCTATTGCTAACTCAACTCTTCACATGATACACTCCAAATGTTTCCCCAAACCAGCTTGTGATAACCAAACCGTAACTACATATAATGATTAAAAAAAAAAAAAAAAACGACTTTGTCTTTATTTTAGTCATAATTCTATCATTAGTAAACTATATTTGATAGGGAACCTAAACTTACTTAGCCTTTGTGTGTTTATCTAGTTTTCATCTGGAAAAGAAATCGCACATTTCACGAGATTACTCTTCTCTTCTAAATTAATGACATTTTAAACAGGATTAGTTTGAATACATCACCTTTGACTCTCCTATGGAAATTACAGGCGTGTGGCTGCAGGCTCTAGTCATCATCCTGGAAACAAGACCAGGCTGTTAATACACTTTCCTGTCAGGAAAAGAAGCCAGCTCTTATATACTACATATTCAGCTTTTTACTTTTACCTCAGTAACGATTGTGCGAAACATTTGACATATCACAAGAAAAACTTTTTTGCCGCCCTTCACAGAGTGACATAATTATTAGGGATTTAACTCATAAATGTAAATTTGGTTTGCAGACGTAAAGGAATTTTTCTCAATCTGGGAGAATGTCATAACGTTATTTAAGTATCTGGGAGTGTGCTTGGCAGCTACAGTATGGGACATCTTAACAGACATGCGTAAAAAGTTTTTAATAATGTGCTCGTCATCTTTTTTGTTGGCTACGGTGGATGGGATCCGGTACCTAACATACTTCCCTATCTTCCCGGCCAAACTGCTATTAAAGGCGACCTATTGTGCAAAATTAACTTTTTAATAATTTATAGATATTCATATAGGTCTCAGATTTATTTATTTATTTTTTACCCCTTGCCTTAAACAACTCAATTTAATTTCTCACATTTGTGACCTCATAAAAGAAGAGACCCTCCCCTGGCTTGTTGCTTAGCCCTGCTGTTCCCAAAACTGGCATCTCTCATGAGTATCTCATTTACATAAGCACCGTATCACTGGATATGGGAATGGACTGACAAAAAATTGTGTTTAAGGTACAAAAATCTATGATCTGAGGTGTGTTTTGAGTAGAACCATCAACAAACTCTTTAGGGGATCTGTGAAACGTGTTAATTGTTAAAGAAATAACAATATGGGACCGTCAAAGGGCAAATTCACCCTCAATAATGCCTTATTAATCAATTTGTGACAGGCATTCATGAATGTGTTTTGTAATGAAGTCCTGGGATTTTTTTTTGTGTATAATTTTTGATTATCTTTGACACTTTGCTCTAATTTCTTAACGTTTTTTAAAGGTTTGAAGTGTTTCTGTCCTAGTACACCACAGTATTTGTCCTTTTGTAGCTCTCTGACTAGATGAGTGGAGGCTCCCAGTGGCTTTTCACAACTGCATTTTGAATTCAGAGTCTGCTTTCTCTTCTATTGATATGATGGTTTTCTCATTATGATACTGACCGTTCCTGGAAAACGGTAACTCTAAAATTGAACTCATGCTCTTCAGCTTTTAGGAGCCAATAGTAAAACCTTCTTCTTTTTCTTTGTTGTTTATCGGCGGTTGGAACAGTAAAACCTGGATTTTTGCACTCCAAGATGTGGATGTTTTTTCTTTTCTTTTCTTCACGTTTTTAATTGTGCTAGCAACGTCTTCTTGTGATGCAAGTGTGACGAACTTTAAGCTAGCTTCTCATAGGAATGAGATCATCCAGGATCAACCAAAAAATCAGCACCAGAACTACTAAACAATCACAAATGTTAAAAAAAAAACATAACTATATTCATCATCAAATATGTTTAAGTTTTTCTTAAAGTCTATATGGAACTCGTACTGTAGGTTTCGTGTATATCTATGATTCGCGACTATCATAATGTTAAAATATATTTGCTCTAACGCTTGTATTTCAGGTGTTTTGTTGTTTTCCATTCACCCCAATGCTTAAACATGTTCGCTGTACTCCCTGTTTGTCATGATTTGAATAGCAAAATACCCACATAGTCATGTCTTAGAATGCAAAGCCATTCATTTTTATTTTTTTAATAAAAAAAAAACAGTAAACCTTTTTTCACACACTGTTAACATGATAATATTATAATAAAATTAATTGTGATTCAGTGCTTAAGCTTAAAACATTGAAAAGAAAAGACAAAAAAAAAAAAACACAAGGTAGGAAATAATAAGGTATGGAAATGCACATGTAAATAACAGGCGTGCCCTGCCCTTAGAATTTTCCTACCCGTTCTTCCTTATCATATTACGCAATATTTATTATTTTTTAAAATAGTTTATAGCAAAGCCAAAGGAGTGCCTTTTGGTTCTGGTGTGTGTGTGTGCGCGTGCGTTTGAGCGGAATACCCACTGCATCTATCCACAAACTGAGTCATATAATTGCAGCCATAGCTTTTTGGTTTTGGAGATTAGCATGTGGTGGAATATGTTAAGTGGGTTTAAAAGTAGAAAGAAAGTTCTCCAGCGATTTGTTCATGTCTTCTCCTTGGGACACATCCTGATGTTTTTTGAGGTTCAAGCACGTGGCATGTTGTGGGTCTTACATGATTGAAATCGCCGTGTGGATTGGACTGTGTAGGCACCACATCGGGACCCCTAATGTTTTTTATTTTTTTTTAAAAATATAATGTGTGTGCATATGTATGTTTTGGATCTAGAACTTTGGAATAGGGCTTGAAAGATGACACAGCCTCACCCTTAAGTTTTTTTTGCCTCACAGCCAACTTTAATTTCAAGGATTATAAAATTGTGTCTTGGCGGTAGTCTAGGTGTCTGATTGTTTGGGTCCCTCACTTTGCCCTGTTTTTATGCGAATCCATCGGAATGTAATGATCTATTGGAAATTATTCCACTTTAGTGGTCATTAGTGACTCAAAACATTTATATCTGTGTAAATATTTCTATATAGTAGATTATAGTAGTTTAATGCCTGTGATAACCCTTCAAGTCAAGGGTAGATCTTTTGCCCAGTCAGTATAAACAATACTTGAACACAAGGTCGTAGTCATGCTCGCAGCATCACCATGCTTGTAACATAAAAGCTAGTTTGGTTATGATAACTAATTGGCGCACCACATGACTGGACCATAAACCTGACCATACTTATGTTTATCTTCCGCAGGTTTGTCTATAAAAGAGAGAAGCTCTGATCTCCTTCAGTCTGCCTGATTTCCTCTGGACCTTTCTTCCTTCAGACACTGGTTTACTCCACATCCAGACTCGCACACGATATATAAAAGGGAATCTACCGGACGTCACTTCAGATGCGGAGGAGCCGGAGATTGTGAGACCTCGGGGTCATTCGAGGTAACAACAGATTCAATCACGTGCTTGATGATGGTTTGGATGCTATGTGTTTGTGTTTGAACAGGATTGTGTAGAAGAAGAGCACTTTGTTCTCAGGCACAATGTAGGGCTTGATGTTAATCAACATTTTTTTGTCAGACTGATGTACATGTTTTTTTTTTTTTTTTTGGTACTTTGTGTTTAAAGCGCAGACTTTTTATTTTTTTTGTTTAATTTTGGGTTACCTGGAAAGTGATGTGTGTTGGTTGCTGCTACATGCTGCTAGCTGAGAACTGTTACATTTCAGATGTTGCCCGCTGTGAAGCATTAAATCCCACCTTCGCTGTTGGGATTGGTTACAAAAATTCAGTCTCATCTGTGATTGGTTGGATGGTTTGTTTAGTGTGAAATGTGAACCAATCAGAGATCCAGTACTTGAAAGCCTGAAGTAAAGATGGGTGAGAGAGAAGTGTTTACTGATTTAGGAATTGAAGCAAGCTTTGCTTCATGGAAACTCGTCACGTCACTCCCACGTGAGGCAAACAAGTGACGAGAGAAACGATCAGATCAAGTGTTTACACGGCTAATATTTACTTATCGAACGGATTATCAAAGGTTTACACCTTTACCCCTCTCGTTCCCATTGGAAGCTTATTCCGATACAGCCGGATTGGGTTAGGCTGTTTGAGTAACGTGGTTACATGAATCCGTTTTTTTTTTCTGATTGGGCTGTTATTACCATTTGTTGTTATAATATCAGGTCCATGCAGACACACCTAGTAGACACGCAATGTTTAGTTTTCTGGGATTATGTAAAAAAAAAAAAGAAAGAAAAAAAGTGTCGGTTGGATTTCAGATCAGGAGAAAACAAAAAGGTGTAGATGAACAGAACAAATGATGGAGATAAGTAGAGACAGAAAAAATGGTCAAAGATGGCCGCCTTCAAGGACAACACAGACTTGAGCCGATGGTGACAGTTGCTGTAACTACGACAGGTTTAATTCAAGTCTATGGATTATTCTTTGAAGTAGTCATTATAAAGTGTACAGGGTGTGTTTTGGACAAATTCGGTCTCTGTGTTGGAAGATGTATGTGAAAGTCTGCATGTGCCTGTGTGCGGAGGGACAGAGGGGTGTGTGTGTGTGTGTGTGGGGATCATTTGCCAGTGGGGTTGAGCACCCTATGGACAGTGCAGACGGTTTCTTTCTGCAGGTCAGTTCCAAGGCCTCACCCTCTCTCCTGCATCCATTCATAACTGTCAAACACACACACACACACACACATCGCCTTTTTACCTATTTCTCACAAGACCTAGGTTTTTTAATCACTGCTACTCACTTCCTGCTTGCTTCATCCTCAACTAATGGTCGTGTGGTGGAAGGCTGCATTTTGTGCGCGCTAATTGCGTGCAGTTTCCGTGTAACACTAGCCCCTTTTACTTCTCCGCTCTTTGATTAACTGCGTTAAGGTTTCGGTGTTTAGGTTGCGGCCAGCACTCTGCTTCACTACAGCCGCTAATTAAAACCTATTAGAATTAACTTGCGGGAGGGGGAGCTGTGTTAGCCCGCTGCCTGCCGTAGGACCCTTCACCAGCTCGAGCCACAGCTTTAATCAATGGGTGCTCTTTGTTTGTATTATTGTTTACACTAGACCCAGCCACACGCAAGAAATATTCGTTCCTTTCCTTTAAAACGACAAAACGGCACATTTTTTTGTTGGGCGCAATAAAATCTGCACGCGTGACGGAAACCAATTAAAAAAAGCTCCCTTATCTGGTTCTGTTTCTAACGTGCATATTTAGAGCGCGATGTCAGGCTGAAACGAACCAGTTTCTGCTTGAGGAACGGAAATTCCACTCGTAAAGGCTGACTCAGGATGAAGAGGGTTTGCACTGAAACGACTCCAGGGTCGAGCAGACAACAGGCTTTACTATTTCACTGTATAGCATCGGTGTATGAATAGAGAACGGATTAATATGGATTTTAAAGAAATCGTGTATCAATTATGATTGTTCGATGTCATTAACCCGTGGGATTGAGTATATACTAGAGCTTTCTGTGAATAGAAACACTTTAAGCAGCAGCAGTAGCAGTATGGTACGATTATTATCTCAAGGGGGTTGAGGCTCTGGATTGCTGATCTCAGGGTCGATGGTTCGAGCCCTGTCACCGGCACTTTTTCACTTGGACGAGACCCATAACCCCATGGTCATATATCTGTCTGAAATACCCATCCATTGTTAGATACAGGACATCCTCAGTGCCAGTCCCAAGCCTGGAGAAATGGCTGCGGGAAGAGGATCCGGAGTAAAACCCATGCCAGTAACTTGTGGATTGAATGATCCGATGTGGCGATCCTGACGAAGGGAAAGAGCGTAGTGTGTTTTTTGGCATCAGGAGTGCTTTCAGAGCTGTAAGAAAATCATTGTTAAATGCTTCTTTGATCGATGAACTACCTGGCACACGTTTTGGGGCAGAACTCCTTGTAGCTACACTCCGCTCGCAAGGCTTTAGTTCCCGTGCTGTTGCTGATCGCTCGTTATTATAGATCGCGCTAGCATGTGGTGGTGGAGGTGCAAGTTGGCATTTTTTTAAATTGTTGTTTACTTGAGTTTAACCTTATCTCAACTCGTCATCAAGTGCAATGCTCTTTCCCTTTAACAGAAGTGTGATGATTGATTCCAAGCAGCTTTCCACCAGCAGTACATCCGGATATAGATTAATGACGAAAGACTGGCCTCGTCATGTTCAAGACGTCTTAGTAGCTACGTGCATGTGGAGAGAATTTTCTTAAATTCGATTACAATCATTCCGCAAAGTGGTTCTGCCCACCGTGAAGCCTTTAATCTGTCTAAAATATCACAGAAGTAGTAGTTGTCTCCAGGCTTGGGTTAGGCTTCCCATCGATTGGTCCTATTGAGTGTTACCATTGGTTACAAGAATTAATCTGATTGGTTAGGTGCTTTACTACATAAGAAATGGGGAACCAATCAGAACCTCCTCCCCAGTGAGTGAAAGTGTGAAGAAAAGGTGGGAGAGGAGTGTTCTCATGGAGTTTACAGATCAAGAAGCAAAGCATAAGAGCAAAGTTTCCCTCGTAGAAACTTGTCACGCTGCCTGATGCTGTCCTGACATGGGACAAACCTGCGCAGAAAGAATGTGTTCCAAACAACAAAAGAAAAATGATCAGATCACGTGTTTACATGGCTAATATTTACCTGTGGTCAGATTATTGCATTGATTAAACTTTGATTAAAAAGTCATTCCAATTGGGCTGGATCAGATCAGACGTGTTTATTCCTAGTTATTCTCATTCTTAGTGGAATATTAGACTACATGTAAACTTGTCTATTGTGGACAATCCCCGCTTTTTTTTTTTTTTTTTTTTTTTTGAAAATAATCATTTCAGTTAAGTATCATGATTGTTTTGTTAGACAATAAATTGAGACATTGACAAATTATTTAAATATATCTTAGGATTATAACAAAATCTGAAAAAAAAACAAAATAATTGAATCGGGAAATTGTGATACTTACAGAATCGCAATCCAGATTGAATCGGCACCTGGTTATCATGATGATATCATATCGGGAGGTCCCTGGTGATTCCCGTCCCTAGTACTTACTGTCCAGTTAGATGTTTTGGCAGGACAAGTCAGCTAGTTGTTGGCAAATGGTTCGACTCAGATATTTGATGCTCTGTCCTTCGCACTGCTTGTGGTAGATGTTATTTCAGTCTGAATAGCATAATTTTTTCCTCTCAACATGTTTCTCCATGAAGGCACAGCATGTGTCCGAGGCACAGCTTTGCACGTAACTCGATTTGGTCATTTTGTATTCAGATAAGATCACCTGTTATTCTTGCTTGCTAAATATATCTGCCTCTTCTGTGTTTATTGCCGCCTTAGTTGGTAGTGTGATTCAGAATGATTTGTGAGTTGGTTTTTCTGGTTGCTGCTAGGTGACTACAGATAACCCTTAAAAAAAATTCCCAGGCACCTTGTCATACCAGTTTCATCTATTAAAAATCTTTTGGTGACATCAGGGGAAAAAGTGCGAAAGACTTTGATTTGACACCACTGATATTTTTTGTCGCTGTTGAAACCTGCGTTCTCCTGAAGGTGTTACTCAGCCATGTGTGTTAACCTTGTACCTCATTACCTCACTATTCCTCTTGTATGTTTTGTATATCTGTTAGCCATGGAGAAGGTCCCACAAGTTATCACAGGTCTCAGAGCCCCCCCCCCTAAGTGTGTCTCTTAATGCTCCGGGTGAAATGCGTTTCTGATGATGCGTTGTTTTATGCCTCAAACCTCTTTAATTTTACTCCTCCTCCAAATGTTGCTTTTTTTTTTTGTGTTTATGTAAATGAGCTACCTCTGAGCCATGGCCCTTTAAAGAACAGCAGAGCTAAGCAACAAGCTTGTGGCAGCGGTGCAACTTATAGGATGCCAACCGACGGCACAGAGCAGTACTAAGAGGTAGCAAGTAGAGATGATGGAGTGTGTGGAAGTGCCGGATAAAAGCAGTCGAAGAGTTCGAGACGCAGCAAGACAAGACAAGATCAGGGAAGGAAGCATTTAACGTTTTTTTCTTCTTTTTTTTAAAGAGAGGTTGGACTGGAAAACTGCCTTAATGAGGCCAGGAAAATGAGGGAGAATGAGACCTACAGTTGGCGGTAATACAACATACCGGATTCCAACCGCTGTTAAATGAAGAAGAAGCTTGAAGAGGGGGCTCTTCATTTATAAGGTCGCAGTAGGGAAAATATCTAATTGGCTGGTTTAAGCCCTGAGTGATACAAAAATGATTAAAAAAATACATTTTAAATGATGTGTCCCCGTTATGCACGTTCAAACAGGATCAGCTTCACACAAAATCACTTTGACACTTTATTAGTCTAATACAAATGGATTCTAAGCCCGGACAGGAAGCAGTTTAAATTTGGACGCTGGTAAATACATTATCCGGACTGGTTGTGTACAAGCATCCGGTTCGCACCACAACCTTAAACAAAAAGATTGCAGTTGTTTACTCAGTAGTTGCACATTCTCTGTTTGAAGTGTCACCATACAGTATATCACGCACTGTGGACACCCTTTAGAGTAAAAACAGCAACGGATTAACACTGTACAGAAGACCAGAGTCTAGACTGTATACAGGATAGTTAACGTTCAGCGACGATGGAACGAGTCCTGCTTTTAGTTCCCAGCCATTCTTCCTGTTTCAGCATCAGCGAAACAGAGCACTGGGAGCGCTGGGAACTCCCGCAGTCGAGTTTGGAGTAGGAAAATGTTGCCGATTTGTCAAATCCATGCTGTGCTCAGTGAAAATAACTGAACTGTATCTTTTTATGAATTTCTGTTGTATGGTCACGGCTGCTGGAGTGTAGAGGAAACTCGTAAAGACGCCGTTTCCATCCAGCAGCCAGTTTTCTTCTGACATACAGCAACGTCCAGAAGATCGCTTCCTCTGAGCCATGAAATGCCAGACGGTCTTCAGGAACCACTGCTAACGCGTAGAAGAAAGTGTTCTCTCCTTCCAAACCACATGGGTTTGCTCTCCTGGACTGGCTGACTATGGATCCAAACTCTCGATCTTCAGGATCTGTGATCTGCCTTTTCGCTGCTCCCTTGACCCCATTAGTTCTGTTTTAGCATTGATGCTGAATGCGTCCCTTATAAACTGGTCCTTCGAGTCCTGAAGGAAATGTTCCAGGGCGCCCTCAGTGCTGACCAGTTTGGGATTTCACACACTCGTGTTCTTCTCATCGATGTGCTTGAGACATATGCCGGCGTTCACGTCTGCCGGATCTGTCTGCAAGGCTCTTGTATAAACTACAACCTTCTACCTCAGAAGTCAGACTTTCCTCTTGAAATCCTCCTCGCTCAAATCTTCCCTTTTGCTAACAAGGCAGTTTTCTCTCTTCCTTTCCTCACCTTCCCCCCCCCCTCTCTCTGCCCAGTTCCTCTGATGGAGTGCGTATATGTGCGCGCCAACCTCTCTGGGTTGTGGAAAGGTCCAGCTGCGCCAGCGTGTTCTCTCCATGCCAGGAGCAGGTTGTGTCACTTCACCAGTGTGCCAGGAAGCAAATGTGTATGTGTGCGAGTGTGCACTCACGTGCGGCCAGCTTGCCAAATGAGCCAGGGTTTAACCAGTTTTGCTGGACTTCACTGTGTGTATTTTTAATTATGAGCACGGCTGTGCCTTTTAAACGTGTAATTATTGGAAAGAAGCAGTTGGCTAATCGTGTCTGCCAGCCTCCAAACTTGCACCCGCTCCGCTCTTGCTCTTTCGGTTTAGGCCCGGCCGTGTCTGAACACATCCTCTGTGTCTCCTGATAACTTCCGCTGATACTCCTTTTGTTAACGCGTGCGTGTTTTTCATGTGAAGGGTTCCGATTATAAAGAGCATCTGTGCAGCGTGCTTTGGAGAGCGAACAAGAGGGTGCGTGTGCGTGCGCACGCACGCACCGTTACGTGCCAGTGCACATCACCCCTCTTACCAGCTGGCCGCCTGACATCATGCCCGCGCGGCGCCAAAGCCTTTGGCAGCGTGTCTCTGCCCACGCGCGGGAAGGAAAGGAAGAGTGGGAGCGACAGCGGACTCGCAGACACTTGAGCGAACAAAGAAAAGCGAGAGGTACTGCGAAGAACGGAGGAACAGAGAGGAGAAGGAGAGTACACTCATCTCCCCGGGGTTAGCGAGTTCACTTCTGGTCCGGGCAGCTTTCAGCAGACATGTTTGGAAAATCTCCAGGCTTTATGAAGCAAGAAAACACTGGGAATTCTGACATCCCCGGCATGCCGAATAGAGGAAGTACTAACAGGGAAGGGGCGGGGCAATGCATGCACGCTGTCCTCCTTTTTTGCATCCTGCTGGGTTTCCTGGGAAATAGGAAATGGAGCTGGTCTTGGAGGAGGGAAGAGGACATTGCTAGTGCAACCCCCTAAGTTCTGTTAACTATCAAGCGTGTGTGTGTTTTTGTCAGAAGGAGCAGACGAGTGACTAAATATCTGAGTATTTATCGCTCCTTATTAAACTGCTTACATTTCATATTAAACTTTAAATAAAGTTTATTCATTTGTATTTAATTATTAGCAGATTTTTTTTTATTGTCGTTGAGATCTCATTAGCATCAGTACCTCCATCTGTGTTTAAATCACATGACTATAAAAGGTGAGATGTCGCGTCTTTTTAAGGAAAGCCAATCCTCCCTCCGAACACACCCCTCCCTTCATTTCCAATTTCTTTCCTTTTTTCCTTTCCTTTTCTTCCTTCTTTTTTCCTTTCTATCCTTTACCTTTTCATTTTGCATCATTTCTTTCCATTTTCTCCATTTCCCCCCCCCCTTGTATTTACTTGTTTATCTTCTTCCTTTTTGTTTCGTTATTTTTTTCCCCTTTTATTTCATCTCCCATCCTCCCATTTCTTTTTCAGTCTTTGCCTTCATTCTTCTTCTTTTTCCCCCTCCGTTTTCCTTTCTGTTTAATTTTTCCACTTCCCTCTTCCTCCTTTTTTCCCCCCTCTACCTTTTTCTTATTTTGTTCATTTACATTTAATTTTCCTTCTGTATTTGCTCCTCATTCATTTATTTTTTTTATTTTCCTTTTTCCTTTTCCTTACCTTTTATCTTTCGTACCTCCTTCATGTTTTACTGTTTGTTTGTTTTTCCTTTCCGTCTTCATTCGTTTGTCTTTCAATCACTTTTGTTTCCCTTTCCTCTTTTTTTTCTTACTTCCTTTCCGTTTTCACTCACTCACTCACTCACTCATCGTCTATACCGCTTTATCCTGTATTCAGGGTCGCAGGGTTTCTGGAGCCAATCCCAGAAGGCTTAGGGCACGAGGAGGGGTACACCTTGGACAGGGTGCCAGTCCATAGCAGGGCACACACACTCATTCACACTCTATAGGCAATTTGGGAACGGCAATTAGCATAATCTGCATGTCTTTGGACTGTGGAAGGAAACCCACCAAGCTCAGGAAGACCGTGCAAACTCCATGCACACAGTAATCGAACCCGGACCCACGAGGTGCAAGGCGACAGTGCTAACCACTGAGCCACCGTGCCACCAATGTAGCAGCCATTCTACGCAGTGGAGCGTCAGTGTTTATGGTCCCCTTCTACTGAACTAAGAGTCTTTGCAAGCATTTCTACTACTTTAAAATTCTTCATTTTGGGAATCGTCCGGGATCTCCCGATAAGATACAAGATCTCGACTCATTATTGTAACTTATCAGATTTCATGTCACAATTTTAAACGAGCAAATAATTTACTCCCACCAAACATGATCTGTTATCACACTTTAAAAAAAAAAAAAAAAAGGAAAGAAAGTAAACACTACCAGTCAAAAGTTTGGACACACTTTCTAATTCTAAATCTAATTCTTTTCCAGATTTTTCTTTCTTTCTTCATTGTAAAAGATGTCCAACATGGACAATAATCTCCTTTGAACAGCCGGTGCTGAGATGTCTCTGCTACGTATGCTCTGTAATACCTTCATAACGGCTCTAATCTGAGGTGCTGTTTTATTAATTGGTTGGTAACTCTAAATGAACTTTTCTGCAGCGGAGGTCTTGCTTTCCTCGTTTCATCACGGTGCTTGATGGGCTCTACAGATGCACTTGGCACAATACTGTGCTTGCAAGAACTATTCCAGAACAGCTGACTTTCGTGTCTTGAAATAACAACTGATTGTTGTTGTAACTTAATTACCTAATGTTATTTCATAGTTTTCTAGTCTCGTACTAGACTTGTATCCAAGCTTTTGACTGGTACTGTATAATGAAATATCGTTAGATTCCTGTTAACATGGGATAGGTGGCCAGTCTCAGATCAGTCACCTGCCAACATTGTTCTCCTCTCCATCTCGGCGTGTGTGTGTGTGTGTGTGGTGGAGATGGCTGTACTGGGAGAGCGAAGAGGATCGGGATAATGATGAAGACGAATGTTGGCTGTCTAGTGAGCTGACAGCCCAAAAACATGGCTTTAAACTGCTGTCAGTCCACAGGCTGCTCCGTCAGTTCCCTCTCACACCACACACCACCCGTCTCCTCCTCTTTCTTCTTCTCTTTATCACGCCGTTCCCGGACCTACTCGTTGATTTGATTTCATTCATTTTTTTCATCATTTCATTTATTTTATTTATTTTTGTTCCTCGCCACGAATCTATGCAGCTATTTTGGCATTCCTCACTCATTCATAGTGCTTTACGTTCCTTCAGGAAAAAAAATCCTCACCTTTTCATTTCGCCTTTAACGGTGTGTTTTTCGTGTTTTCATTCCTCTGTATGCGTGTTTCAGAGGGACACGGTCACGATTGGTAAATGTCTTCTTTGTCTCTATCTCTCCCTGTCTCATATTTTCACCTTCTTCTGTTCCTCTCTCTCCCATTGAGTTGTTCTCATTCTGATCCCTCTCTCTCCCCCTCTCTCTCTATACTCTCTCTTTTCTTGGATGAACAGGTTTGTTTGAACGTGTGTGGAATGCTGTTGTGAAAGCACATAATCAAATCAAGTGTTTGCGTATTGAACAGATTATCAAAGGTTTGCACAAGGCAGGGTACACCCTGGACAGGGTGTCAATCCATTGCAGGACTTTTTACATGATACACATATTTATTCAAATTGGCATATTATTTGGATTATTACAAATAATATATGAGGATACATGAGGAACCATGCAAGCAACCCCAGTAACCCAAGCTCAGGGGACCCTGGGGCGGTGAGACACCAACGCTACCTGCTCTGCCACTGGCAGTGCTCAACCTGAACTGATTGAAGCGGGAGTGGCCTTATATTAAGCCACGGAATTTGTGTACATCATAATCTCAATGTGTTCAATCCCTGCTCGAGTTCTCCTCAAGGACTTCACTAGTTGTAAAACAGGTATAAAAGCAGATTCTAAAGAAACAACCGAGCCAAGATTTCAGACATTTACAGAGGTTACAAATTCTTGGTAAAGCTTCATCGATCCGACTAAATCAAACTCCCTTCTGAGGTCTTCTAAAGACAAGTCTTCTTTAACCTCAAACGTTGATATTCTAAAATGAAAGGAAATGGGTTAAGAGGAGGAAAGCTAAGAGCGAGACAAAGACACATTAAATGACAGGTTGATGCAAAAAAAAGAGTAAAGGGATTTTTAAATGTTTAAGTGGAAGACTGGCAGCTCTTACCTTTTAAAATCCTCTGTAAGGGGCACTTCACATAAAACCCTCATCATCTTCTCTTTGCACCGCTTGCCTGACGAGTCGACATCAACTTTCACTGTTCTCTGAAGGTGGATATATTCCTTGAGGGAAGGATTTAGAGTTGGCATTCAATTATATATTTTACTAAGCTGAAGGAAATGAATATAGAAGACATACTTGGAAATTGGACTCAGGAAAGAAAATAAAATGATTTCAAAGCACACCTCAGGAAAAAGAAAGACGATGTGCTCAATCAACTAAGATACGTTTGGTCTCACGTTTTCTTATTTTGAAATAAACTTAAAAATAATTATAGTAAAATATGAGGGAAGTTTGGATTTATGACTTGAGATAAAATTTCTCATAAATGAAGGTGTAAAATGGAGAACACTACAGATGTTAAAGTGAACACTCAGCGAGTGGACTGCCTGATCCTTGAAAAAAACGTCAGATAACTTGCTGCCAACTTACAGAAGAGACGCATTTGTCTCTGGGAACTGTACACAAAATCGTTCACCACTTCCACTTGCACATTACAGGAACTCAACTCGAGTTATTGCCACATCCCTGTACAGTCCTGACCTCGCTCCAAAACATTTCCACATGTTTAGGTCTTTAAAGGAGTTCCTGGGAGGCCAACGTTTCAGATATGAATCAGCCAGTCCGGTCATGGCTTCAGTGTACTGAGAAAACCTTTTACCTTAATGGTATCCTAGCACTGGTGAAACACTAGGATAAGTGCATTAGCGTAGCAGGGGATTATATAGGGTAAAAAAGGTAGTTCTTAACGTTTTTCTGCACAATCAGAATCCGAGTTTAGAATGTCCCTCATATTTTACTTTATTCGAAAAATACCCAATTGTGCGGTGTACAAAAGTGACTCTGGTTATCCAAGATGGCCACCCACACAATGCCACAGTGTTCAATTGCAGTGATTTGTTCTTGTTTATAGATTACAGTTAATCTTACTGTGTCCTAAACCACTTCATGCATAATAAAGTTATTATATATTTACAGAAAAAGATTGTATTACGTTTTGCTGTAGCATTTGTAAAATAACTTAAGAAGCAAACATGTCTTATCTAAAATGTTACAAATCAAGTCTTAGTCCAGAAGCAATAATCTCTCTTTTATACCTTAATGCTTTCCTTTGTTCCTTGCAGTAAAATCAAAATCGGCCTGCCGACAAACAGCCTCCCCGTCAAACCCAGCTCTGAAGTCCACTTTTCAATCAGTTTGATATATTTAGCTTTAGAACGCATATGATCTAAATGCAGCAATGCCATCCAGGTGTGCTCTGCTTTACTATCTGCTGTACTTGAGCAGTCTCCTCGGCTGTTCGGGGTTGTGACCAGGTCGGTGAAATTGTGTTGAAGCCACGTCACGAGATGGTGAACCATAGGCTCGGGTGGAAGAGTGCGAGCTTTACTGAGCATCGCTCTCTTCAGTTCTTGGCAGTGGTTCCGCGAGAAATGGCTGGAGGTGACGCTGATATCAGGAGTGGTTTGAGGGTATTGCGGAGGCAGATGGAAAGTCAGGTCCAGGGTTTTTGTCTTGCTGTCGTTGTCTATCGCAGTGCGGATGCGGTACACAAGTCCTGTCTGAGCTGTTTAAAGAGCACGTTCACATAGCATTAGAAAAGACTGAAAATCTCTCACATGACAGTATTGATATACTGTATAACAAGATTTATTGTATTAATTCCACAGCACTAATTTGATTATCCAGGATGTGTTGATTATTTTTCTATAGCAGATGCTCTGACAATGGGTCTATATTTATACGCTCATTCTAATGAATTATAATTTCCATAGTTGCAACTGTATAGGAAATGTGTAAATGGAATAGATAGATAGATAAAGACAAAAAAATCATCTACATCTAAATCTATATCTAATCATTTACATTTTTTTCATATGTTTGCATTTCAGGTGGGTGGAACGCTGGCGTAGTAGTTAGCACCATGGCCTTGCACCTCCATAGGGTTTAATTCCCTCCTCGGGTCTGTGTGCATGGAGTTTCCATGTTCTCCCTGTGCTTGTTGGGTTTTTTCCCACAGTGCCAAGACATGCAGATTAGACTAACGCACGTTCCCAAATTGCCTGTAGTGTGTGTGTGTGTGTGTGTGTGTGCGCGCCCATGTGTACCCCACCTTATGCCCAAAGTCTTGTGGGATCCCTCGGCCCTGTACAGGATAACAGGTATAGAAGAGGAGTGAATACATTTTAGGTGTAGTTCTTCTATGATCCTGCAGGTGGTGCATTCAAAATTAGTGTAGAATTAAAACAAAAGGGGCCTCACCATAATATCGTATCAGGTGATCAGGTATAGACATTTAACAGAATTTATAACAGGAAATAACCTGCTTGTTTTTTTTTTTAATGCTATGGTATGAAAGGGGCAGACAAATACTTTAATTTGTGATAAACATGCACTTCAGGATGACACCAGGAGCTCTTCTTCCTCACACCACTCTGTCACTGATTATTTTTCTGTAACTGCATGTCACTCTGTGATTCTTTCTGCACTGAATTACACGGGAAACATATGTAGCTTAAAGACAATCCTCACCTGATTTCTCAATCAACTCAAATTCGTCTTTTTCACAAAAAATTGCAGACAGTACCGACATTTCATCCAGCGCTTCTTCCGACATACTTGCATCGTAAGTGCAAAACTATAGGCCAAACTTTACTACTGTACCAGCTTTAGCGTTATCTCCCCACACCTGTATTCCTATTAATCCCGCCTCCTCACCTGTGATTGGCTAGAACGTTTTAAACACGAGCGCTGATTGGAAGTTCATGTTCATGTTACCGGAGAAACGACAGACCTCGGAGTGCTGTTATTACGTTCTTAATTCAGCTCATTCTTTTTTTTTTTTTACATTTACTATTATTTTATATAATTCTACATTAATTTTTAACGGATTCATTTTTAATAAAAACATAATATTAAATGAAAGGACAGTTTGGTAATCGTAAAACAAGCCAATCCTAGTCGAAGAGGCGGGACCTTTCCGAATACGGTTGGGTTAAAAAAAATAGCAAGTCGACATGTTTGATTTTACGGAGAAAGGAGGAGTCCGTGTTGAAACACTGACTGTGAAAACTCAGTTCCGGTCCAGAGACCAGACTGTTTTTATTATTACTTTAATATAACGTAGAAATAATCTGTGGTTAATTTGCACTCAAATTAAGGATTTTAACACGGATTATAAGCAACATAAAAAAAATAATAATCCTACACACATTGTGGAAATGCTGCATAGACATTCCCGAATCAAAGCCATTTTGATATCATGGATTTATAATTTCATGAAACCTGAAGGTGTATAGTATTTATTGAACATACGGTGACCTTCTTATAGGAATTATCACAGAACTCTACACATCAATACGGAAGTTGAAATTAGCTTTGAATCTGGATAAATGTCTAGGGTGAAGTTTAAGACACTAGGATTTTTCATACTTATGCAAAAAGCACGACACATTAGATTTTTGTTTAACCAGTGCATTTAATCTCTGATTACACTCATATTCCCCCAAAAAAATAATAACTGTAAAAAGTGATCATGCGGTTTTGTGATGTGATCTGCTTAAACCTCGACAACTCTTGTCCCATGTTAAAATTCTATTACATCATACACCAATCACCCATTACATTATGACTACCTGCCTAATACTGCGTAGGTCCCCATTTGCCACAAAAACAGTAATGCACTGTGTGTTCTGACACCTTTCTATAGGAACCAGCAGTAACCTTTTCATCGATTTGATCTACAGTAGCGCTTCTATTGGTTCGGACTACACAGGCCCATGTGCATCAGTGAGTCTTGGCCACCCAGACTGGGAATATTTCATAAGTGCTGCAGTGTTGCAGTTCCTCTGACCCAGTCCTCTAGCTATCACAATCTGTCTCATGTCACAGTCACTCAAATCCTTACGCTTGCCCATTTTTTTCTGCTTTCAACACATCAACTTCAGGAAAAAAAGTGCTTGCTGCCTAATACTGTACATCCCACCCACGTTGTAACGGGATATTGTAACTGTAGCTGACTGTAATCCGATCCAATAGAAGCATTAGTCCAGATCAAATTGTTGAAAAGGTTAATGCAGGTTGTGATATGAAGGTGTCAGAACACAGTGCAATGCTGTTATGGTGGCAAAAGCGGAACCAACTCAATATTAGGCAGGTGGTAATAATGTTGTGGCGGTGTATGGTGTAATAGAATGTTATTCTTGTTACAGATAGCAACTCTAAGTGTGAGATAAGATTACATTTGGTTAGATTTCACTGAATCTCGTTTCCTTGTGTGATATTTACAGCCCATAATAATAATCATTATTAATAGAGAATGTGAACATTTGTGTGTGTGTGTGTGTGTGTGTGTGTGTGTGTGCGCGCGCGCGCAATGGAACTATGCAGTCTGTTCAGGATAAATAATATTTCCTAAACAAGCTCACAGAATCACCAATAAATATTTATGACTATCAATCTCCTATATTCCAGTGTAGCAGCACAAGGTCACGATGAGGTCCATCTCCACCACGCCACCTTCATGCGATCCCACACAGCTTGTAAAGAATCAAACGCTGGACGGACATCCAAGATGGTGTGATGACCCCCAAGACCTCCATCGTAGTAGTCGATTACATACCGAACCTCTTTCCCACAACGATCCACAATCCAGTCGTGTCTGTCGAACGGCAGCTCGTGTCTGAGCAAGAGAGAGTCAGAAAAGGGCAAATATAAAATCTGATTTTTATTATTATTATTATTATTTTTGAGGAAATTGCTCTTCAGTAGTTAAGGAGTTGACTGTAAGGTAAAATCTCTCTCTAAAAAAAAAAAAAAAGATTGATATGGTTGGTTTACTCCTATTTTTTCAAACTGGACATAACTAAACAAACCAAAAAAAGCAAAATAATGTGTTAATTAAGGAGCACAGAGGCCTGGAAACTCAAATGTATTCTTTCAATCTTCTGGAAACAACAAAATCTAAACAGAAGTATACCAATGGACAAAGAAAGTAGGATTAGATAATTAGAAATGTATATTCTATAGAATAGTCTTCTAGATAGAAGTAGTCTAATTTATTACATCAAGTGTTTATTATATTTGGTTTTTTTTACACTGGGATTCAAACTCACCCCATCCAGTTACGAAATCGGGCTCTTGGGGTAAACTCTTTCGCTTTGCCTCCAAACTTTTTGAGAGAAGGTCCGCATGGACACTCCCTGTAGATGATACAAACAAGTCACAAATGATCAATACCCAGTTTTATCACATCTTTGTATGGTAAAAATTTACAGCTTTCACTTTGCGCACTTTGAATGGAGAGCTTCCCATCTCAGGATCTCCTTCCACGCCTGCTCATTGTTCTGGTTGTGAATTGAAATGATGTTCTTCATGTCTTTCTGAGCGATGTCTTGTTCCTTCCAGCGCCATCTGGTGGACACGGTTCAGGTAAAAGTATTAAATACCAGATAAACAACATTTACATTAATAAAACTTCCACAACCAACCAGAATGGTCCTGCATTTCTATTCAATTGAACAAAGGATAGAAGGGTAGATAGATAGACAGACAGACGATAGAATGATAGACAGACAGATGGGTACATAGTGCATTATAACTTATAAAGTCTATGTTTTACAGCATTTGAGCTTTGAACCTCTTGGCAAAGTATTTGGTAAATGAAGGATTTTTAAGCCCCAGCGTGTACACTGTACTGAAAAAGCAAAGCAGGTGATAAAACTCACTCACCCTTTTCTCAGCATGGCATTCCAGAACATCTGCTCAGAAGGATAAACCCAGTTCTGGTCGGATCCTGAGCGAGGGATGTGTGACTCTTCTCGTATTACAGACAGAGGAAAGGGCTGGCCAGGAGAAGACTGTTGGTTGGGCGGAGGCATCTGACGTCAACAGGAAAATCAGAAATTCAGACAACATCTATACCTGAGAGTACAGTCTGCTTTCTTCTCTCATCTTGTTTTATCTTTACAGTTTACTATACTAATCTACACCACTTCATTGTTGATGAGTTTATCGTTCGTTCATCTTCAGTAACAGCTTTCTGTATGAATAAATATCGCACCATGTTGGTAGGGTCGATGTCGGATTCTGGAGGTTTTCTTTCTCTAGCTCCGGTCACAGGACACTGCACAAACTCGTAGGCTCTGTCCTGATGTGCCGGCACATCTGGTGCACTCTTGGGTTGCTCCGTAGCAGATGCACGGTGCATGGGGCACTCGGACGGTGGCGCAGCTAAACACAGAGACACAAAAGCACAAATAATTGAGCAAAACTAAAGTTATAGCTACAATATTTCTCCCAAATGTTGCTTAAATGATTTGTGATGATTTAACTATGAAAATGGATGATAAGACACTGAGGAGTTAAAAAACAGTCCTAGCGGCTAAAGTGAAGCTGAATCTCACAATCCTGGCTCTACTAAACTACATTAAATGAATCACATCTACACCAGTAACATCATCAATAAAGTTCATTCTTTTGCGAAAATCAGACAAATGATCTGCATAGACTTTATTATTTACAATCACCGCTTTTAGGGTCCTGGGGCACGGGGCAGCCCGGAGAAGAAGCTCGGCTCTCACTGGACATCACAGCAGCCTCCGCTTTGACCGTGCCAAATGGACTGGACATTGTCTCTGTCAGAGTGTGAACATTGTTAACATTAGTCGCCATCCCTGTACACCAAAACAATCAAACTAAAACCAGGGCTGCACTATATGTCATAATACATATCACAAAAACCTCTAACATCAAACCAAAGCCAAAAATGTACTTTTTGCTGTGTAAACATTTTATTTAATATATTTTTAACAGTACTGATGCAAACTATTCTTCAACTCATCACACAACATAGTTTGCCGTTATATGTTATAAGGCATGGCACAATATATTTATTGCAAGCCAAAAATTGTCTGCACTCTCGCAGTAGGGTTCATTTTAAACCCTAATCCCTTTTAGAAAAGACGAAATACATAATTTTTCAACATAATCTCCGTGCTTTTCAATACACTTTGTCCACTTTGTCTGCTTTCAGGAAACCAAAGAGGTGAAAGTCCAATGGAATAAGATCAGTCACCCGGCACCGATACAATTTGTATTGCAATTGCATGTTTTTATGAATTTCAAAATAAATATAGATATTTTTTAGATTTTGTTCATTTTTTTTTATTTTGTTCTGTAGGACTATAGAGGAACTGCAACATTTTGCTACCTCAAATAAAAAAAACATACTTTATTAAAAATGCATAGGAAAAAAAAATCAATATTGATGTCAGTATGGCAATATATGAATTGCAACATGAAAGAACATGATCTATTAAACGGAAACGACAGAGTGGGCAGAAGTGTACAGACGTGTATTTTCATCAGCAGTAGACATGTAAAGGTGTCCGGCTCCTTGCGCCCTTCCTTGAACTTCTCTATCCATTCTTACACACTTCTTCATGATGAAACGCTTTCTCCATCCCGTGCACAAAGTCTTCAATAAATAACGGTGAAAAGAATACTTCTCTTCTTTCGTGCAAATCATGCAAAGTGTGGCATCCATTTTTGCTCGCACCGCAGTTACAAATGAACTGAAGTAACACGTTCACACCTGCACAGCAGTGACTGGGGAGACAGCAGCCACAATGAGTGCAGCCAACAGAAGTTTTAATATAACCGGAACGCGAATCATTTTTTGATTTTTGTATACATACAGTATATGGCCATCTCTGCTGATTTCAAAACCCCTGTCCTGCAAGCTACAACGGTTACCATGACAACAAGAGGGCACGGAAATAGTTGTGGGATTTGAATGACTTTAATTTTGTTTAGCTTGTCACGTGACCTTCCAGGGGAGAAAAGGAGGTAAAGATATTACCCATAAACAGCAGTTATGGATACATATTGGCCTGAATGAAATAATTGCTGATAAATGTTTTTCATTTCCTTTTACACACACAAGTCCTTGCAGTTATCCACACCATAATGATATACAATGACTAAATCAATGCAATGACTCTGACTTTCACATTATTTTAAAATAGTAATAATAATGAAATAACACTTACCTTCTTTTTACACTGACCCCAGTGTCAGATTTATTTTATAATACGTTTTATTATTATTTTAATACCTATAAAACCATCTCAGTGCTCATTTCAATGTCGAAACTTGTGCTTTACCCAGCATACAGCGTGAACCCGCTTCTTCACTAGGTTCGGTTGTGAAGCGCACATCACATTATCGCCACCTGCTGGCTGGAAGAAGAACAGCACAATAATTACACACCTGGTTGACTCCGTTGCTAGGGATGATGCAGCAATTCAAGGACTGTGATTGGTTGATAAAAATAAAAAAAATCTGTAAAGGTCTTAAAATGGACTCCTGGTAAAAATAGAAGATATGATAATAGAATAGACAGTGAAATCATAATGTTTGTATATAAAGAAATTGTATAATCATGACTACAGGCTACTT
>JAOVVB010000028.1:7898055-7938647 GCA_028570985.1 Heterobranchus longifilis | reverse complement strand
CCCCCACCCCCCATATGTCTCTTAGTGGGAATATCTTGGTGTAGATACAGAGGTAGGAAGTGCCAAGGAATGAACCATCTCTCCTGCTTGGAAAGGGGGCACCAACTCATCCCCCACCACCACCGGTCCCTGAGCTTGACAGTATGAAGGACCCCTGCTGGTGGTTAATGTTTCTGCGTTGAGATTATTCGCCTTGAGACTAGCCATTTAATTAACCGTGTGTCAAACCCCTTCTGCAAAATCACCCAGGTATTTAAATCAAACGCAGATCTGGTTTATTAGTTGAGTTTATATAGACCTGCGTTCATTGTTCCCTGGGTTTACATGAGACGCATTTATGAGAAGACAACCAAAGCTATCCGAAGCATAAAAACGAGCCTCACACCTGTGTTTGTGCATAAACATGAACAGCTTCCTGAGCCAATAGAAGGTAAATGAGTTAACACAAAACAACCTATAAGCTAATGCAGGTCTTTATGAGCCGGCCTGCTTCGTTAGTTGTGTGTGTGTGTGTGTGTGTGTGTTTGACTTTGCTGTCAGGGGTTTGCTCATGGCGTTTGTTTACTTGTGCCGTAAATGTATTCTCCGTACAGGAAGTCATGTTACGTTCTTCTTCTTTAGTCCAACTCTTTTATTCGAGCAGTGGATGTGGACATGGCTGTATCCTGGCTACAGGGGAGTGATGTATACACAGTGTACAGATGATGCAGACCGTCAGGGTAGTAGAGCACGAGGGCATGGGCAGAGATTTCCAAGAGAATTTGCAAAAGGGCTTTTTATTTAATCCAGACAAACATTCACTGGGTTTTGCAATATAAACATTAAGCTTTTACAGTAGAAAAAAGTTGTATAGGGTTTGTCTTAATTATGGACGACCCCATTTTGTGTGTCTATTCATTAATGATCAAAATAATACAGTTTGTCTAATAAAATAAAATAAACTCCTTCTTTAAGTGTTATCCATGATGATAAATTATTTGTTTTGATACTAAGGGGAGTGCTGATATTTCTCTCTTTTCTTTCTTCCACTCAGAATTGGGCAGTAGAGCGAAGAGGTTGTGTGTAGCTGAACGACGACAGCCCTATAGTGGAGCTGACTGGTGTTCAGGAGGGGAGAGTGATGAAGATGATGCAGGGTTCTTCAGTAAGTGACTGGCTTTGCCCGGATTGTTGTAAATGAGAATTGGGACCTTTAGTGTGTTTTAAATTTTTTTTAAATCCTTTTAGAAAGATTCGTTTTTGAAGATAGACCCATGTGCCATAAGGCTACAGTTGATAGGAGATCTTTGTTTAACATGTATGAAACTTAAGTATTGTCTGGGAAGAAAAATACTATAATATAAAATCATAAATATATAATATTTCTGAGCTGCTATAAGCCATGCTGTCAGTCCTGTAATACGGGGTCGGGGTTTGATTCCCGCCTCTGGTCTGTGTGTATGGAGTTTGCATATTCTGCCTGTGTTTCCTCAGGGTACACTGGTTTCCTCCCACAGTCCAAAGACTGTAGGTTAGGCTAACTTCGAGTGACAAATTGTCCGTAGTGTGTGAATGACAATTTGGATTCCTCCAGCATTGTTTTACACTGTAGAAAGAAATAAAAATGAGGAAAAACGATGGTGTGTATTTGACAAGTAGTGTACGTTGTTTGCTAGCTCATATAATCAGCAGGCATCATGTCACAACTGGTGACATAAAGGAATTCTGGCAACACTTTGAGTCAGCAGCCAGTCAAAAGACAATGCAAGAGCATAAGAGAGTAAAAGAGTCTTTTATTCAGTAAAATTCTTTAACTTGGCGGATAAATACATCATAAGCGATTAAATATAATGAGTTTCTTTCCCTCACCTCTCAGACTGTAACTCTAATGACATCAAGCCAGATCCGAGCACCCTGGCAGCCTCCACACCTACCCACAATCCTGTTGGAGGACAAAACACATCAGAGTTGAGCAGCAGTCAGAAAGCTGGATCAAAGGTTGTTTACGTCTTCACCACAGAAATGGCAAACAAGTAAGACTTTATCTATCTATATATATCTATCTATCCATCTATCTATCTATCGGTCTATGTCGATCAATTTAGGAATTTGATCATTGTTCAAAGTTTATTGATTGGTTAAAGTCTTAGGCGCAATCTTTAAAACAACTTTTAAAGAAAAGTATATTTCTGTAACTTAATCATAAGATTATGATTAAAGGTTGTTTCACATTACCTCCAAGTGATGTAATTACCAATAACTGTAATTGTTTGATAAGCGCAATTTTTTTTTTTTTTTTTTTTTTTTTTAAAAGAGATTTATTGGTAGCTTATCTGTGGCTATCTATTGTTCATCAGTTTTTAAACCTGCAGATGTTGCATGCAAAAAAAATCTAATCTAGAAAACACAGATGCATAGCTGTTATTTTCCAGATGTTATTGTATTTTAATTACTGGCATTTAGCATTACTTAAACCGATTATTTAACCTTGTGATCTTCCTGGCAGTAGCCTTCAGTAGAGCTATAGAAGACAGATTTCATTTTCCAATTTTGACAAGTTTCTATAACCCTTTATCACATGAATTACGTTTAGTTACTAATTGACCATTGTCTGAATATTGCAAGTAAGTGTAGTAGTGAAGGTAGTAGAGAGCATGTTTGAGATACTGATTGAATGTAATGACCCTGTGTTCATGGCCAACAATTTCTCCTTCGAAAAGACCTAATAATTAGTGAATTAAGCATATTTATTCACATTGTCTCTGTCGAAAAAGTGAGAAATGAGTATTAGTGTCATTGGCATGGTTGCAGAGACTGGCAAAACCTTTAGATCACAATCAGCAGGATTCCAAATGTCAGTGACATGATCTATCAGGGATGCATGCTGTTGCTATAAGCAGCGTCTCTCAGTGAGCGGCATGTCATTACAGAGCTGATGTTACACAGGAAGGGTGATGAGTCTGGTGTCACGATTCTGACTAAGACTGTTTATCTTCTTCTGTTGCCTGTGTCATACACGTGTTGAGTTGTGAACAAAAACTTGCAAGCAAGCATAGTGATACTCATAGAGGTTCAAATATAATTTAGTACTCTAAATGGGTGGGATGAAATGCTAAACTGTAATTTAATGAGATGCCTCAACTATATTTCTTTAGTATGGTGAAAATTTTGTCTTTGGGCATAGTTGTTAGGTTGATGAAATACTTATGCTTATCAATTGAGTGTGCCTGTGTGTTCTCTTTGTTTTCCAGGGCTGCAGAAGCTGTAATCACAGGCCGTGCAGACAACATAATCACTTATCACATGAACAATATTTCTAATGGCAAGGGTGGCAAGCCACAACTTCCCTTGGTAATAAACAGTTTACATTTTAAACAGTTTATTTTTAAATTTTAAAAGTTGATTAAACTCCTCTTTAAAAATTTCTCTTTTATTTATTTCAGAACAATCAACTTGGGCCACACAGGAATGACCCCAAGCAGCAAGGGGCACAATCCCAACAACTGCAGTCTTCTCACTCTTCTGACCAGAACCATCAAACGGCTTCCAAACCAGCACAGCCAGGCCAGCCCCAGCAGCAATCTTCGGTGCAACCAGTCCAACCTCAGCAAGCAGCCCAAGGGGCTAAACCAGCCAGCCTCACTCAGGATGGCCCACCATCAGCAGGCATGGACTCTAAAAGCCTCCCTAGCAACAGCCCCCAGGATGGTGCTGGATCACATGATGGTAGTAATCCTGCAGGGACACCTAGTAGTCAGGCTCCCAATCAGCCTCCAAATGCTGGCCCTCAGCAGGGATTCTCCCCTCTTGACATGCCCAAAGGAGCAGATGTTAAATTATCAGCCCAGCACCAGCAGCAGCTTGCTCATGAGATTATGTCAAGCATGGGGGACAACCCTGAGGGTCTTTCCCAGGAGCAGTTGGAGCATCGGGAGCGCTCTTTACAGACTTTACGTGACATACAACGTATGCTTTTCCCAGATGACAAAGACATGGCTGCTATGGGGCAGGTTAATATCGGCGGACCCCCACCCAATGCTTCCATGATGGACGGTGGTCCCAAGAAACCTGAACAGGGGCCACTTCAAGCTATGATTGCTCAGTCTCAGAGCTTGGGAAAACCTGGTGGTCCTGGGGGTCCACGCCCAGAGGGACCTCCCTTTGGGCCACCAGGACCCAGGGATATGCCTTTTTCTCCAGATGATCTTGGACCTCCTCCACAAGGTCAGGGCCCCATGAATTCACATCCGGGTGGTGACCATGGTGATCACATGACACCGGAGCAGATGGCTTGGCTGAAGTTACAACAAGAGTTCTATGAGGAGAAGAAGCGCAAACAGGAGCAAATGCAGCACAGACCAATGGGAGACATGATGCTTCATCAGGGTGGCCCACGGGCCATAATGCGTGCGCCACCACCTCCCTACCCACCGAATCCTGGTGATATGTGGGGTCCTGGTGCCCCAGAGCCATTTCCTGAGCAAATGAACATGGGCCCTAGAGGAATGCATCCACACATGCAAAGAATGCCAGGTTTCTCTGGCATGATGAACCCTGATATGGAGGGAGGACCTAACCCCATGCCTAGGCCTGGCATGAATTGGCCTGATGACATGCCCAAAATGGGAGACGGAAGGGGGTTTCCACCAGGTCAGGGGATGTTTGGAGGTCCAGGTGGGCGTGTGGAGAGATTCCCCAACCCTCAGTCTGTACAAGAAGCTATGTTTCATCAAGGCATGGGTGACAAGCAAGGTATGGGTCTACCACCAGGCATGATGATGGAAATGAACAGAGTAATGGGCAACCAACGACCTATGGAACCTGGGAATGGGGGCGGCATGATGTTTCCCAGAATGCCTGGTGAAGGTCCTATGAGCCCCTCTTCAAGAATGGAGTTTGTGAAAGGTTTGGGGCGTGACATGGGTGAGTTTGGAATGGGACCTGGCAATCTCAGTGTCAACATGGGACCCAGTCTGCAAATGATGGCTTCCAAGATGAGAGAGCCACAGATGAATATGAGTCCAGAGGAGATGATGAAAATGAGGCATGGTGGAGGTCCCATGTCTGAGGCTATGGCTCCACAGCAGAAGATGATGCAGGGGCCTCCATTTCCTGACCAGCCCCATCCAGGTGACTTTAACATGGCACCAAACCGGCAATTCCCAGTCATGGGTCCTCAGGGGCCTGGTAATCAAAGAGGTCCCAGAGGTGAGCCCCCTTTTGCTACTGATCAGCGAGGAGGCAGTGTAGGTGGCAATGGTCGTCTCAGCCACATGCCACCTTTACCTCCTAACCAGCCTCCCAACAGCACAGGCCCCGCACCTAACCAGAGGAACATGGGTCGCAAACCCTCAGATTTGAGCGTCCAGTCTGGCCCAGCTAATTCACCCAATGTTAATCCACTTAAGTCCCCCACCTTGCGGCAGGTCCAGTCCCCCATGCTAGGCTCCCCTTCGGGTAATCTCAAGTCTCCACAGACGCCTTCACAGTTGGCCAGCATGCTTAGTGGGCAGCCAGCAGCCGCAGCTGCTGCAGCAGCAGCTGCTTCCATCAAGTCTCCTCCAATGATGGGTTCAGCAGGGGCATCACCCGTCCATATGAAGTCACCGTCACTTCCTGCACCTTCCCCTGGCTGGACATCCTCACCCAAGCCGCCCATGCAGAGTCCAGGGATTCCCCAGAATAAACCTCCTCTTAGTATGACCTCACCAAATATGATGGGCAATGTGGAGCAAGGTACACAATTCTTTTGTTACATATGTCACATTTTTTACATGTATGGATTTATCACAAAATCATTATAAAGTTTTAAAGTCTGTTCCATATTCATTTGTAAACATTTACATCTAGACTCTGTAGATAGCAAAATACTAATTCTATCTTCATTAATTACCTCTTACCAATTTTCTCCAGTTGGAAATGCTCCTCCTAATGCACCCCCTTCCAGTGGTTCTACTAGCCAGCCAAGCTCTATTAATGTCCCAGGAAGTCTTCCGTCCAGCAGTCCTTACACCATGCCTCCAGAACCCACGCTATCTCAGAACCCTCTCTCCATCATGATGTCGCGTATGTCCAAGTTTGCTATGCCTAGCTCCACTCCCCTTTATCATGACGCCATTAAAACTGTGGCCAGTTCAGATGATGACTCGCCACCTGCAAGATCGCCAAACCTTCCATCCATGAACAATAACATGCCTGGTAAGACCATATTGATGTTTAATTGGAGGTGAGACACAGGTCAATTAGTCTGTTCAGAGGGGAGGGTCACTGCAAATAAAAAGTTATTCTTACTGATCATTACATCTTGTGGTGATCTGTTTCTATTATGATGGGAGTGGCCTCTTCCAGGATGAAGCATGCCAGCTCACTGAGTGATTTGAGTATTAAAATTAGGTAAACCATATACTATGGGCTCTTCAGTCACCAGAAGTTCAACACCTATGGTAGTTTTTTGATGGGCCTTTTGACCACCAGTAATTACCACCATCATGATCAAAACATCAACTAAGGTGATATCTTAGAAGATGGAAGAATCAAAGAATTAAGAGCAGTCTCACTTGGAGAATCAGTTGTCCTGGTGACTCATGATTGCCCAACGCATTAATAAAATACACATTTTATTGGGTTTTTCTTGAATTGTTACCCATCTGGATATAATGTTTTAGCTGCAACTGGAATGTTTTAGTAGTTATGAAGCATTAGTTATACTAAAATCAGTTTCAGATTGATTTATGGCAGATTATCAATGTTGCTTATTAATAAGATTGAAGTAGAAACAAGATTTTTTTTTTTAACAGGAATTCAAGTGTGCTTATTTCTGTATTCTTTACAATTCTGGGAAGTATGCTATAAAGTTTGGTTTATTTGCTTTTTTGATTACATTTTGCAAAAATATCTTTCAGACAACCAAGATATGTAAATCTAGGTTCAACTGTAAAAAGAAGGAGACACAGTTTATTACAGTGGTTATTATGATGGGGTGGGGGGAGGGGGTGACGGTGACAAGTGTAAAACAGTAAAACAGTGTTCAACCCTATTAAATTAGTGATTATATTTGTCACTGTTACATTGGAACTGTACATAGAATAGTGTCTAAATTCCTTTTGTGTTCTATCTTGCAGGTATGGGAAATCACCATCAAGGCCACCCACGCATGATGACCCCTAATTCATCTGGACCCATGCCTTCGCTCAGCCCTATGGGAATGAACACCATGGGATCCCAGCCTCTTTCTCATGGCATGCCAAACCAAATGCCTTCACCTAATCCTATGGGCCCTAATATGCCCCCTCACTCTGGGCCCATGGGTCCTGGCATGATGTCTCATGGAATGATGATGCCACCAGTCTCCCAAGACCCAGGAATGGGTAACAACCAGATGATGCCTCAAGGTCGTATGGGTTTGCCTCACAGAGGACAGGGCTTTCCTCCTGGACAGTCACCACCACAGCAGATGCCATTTCCTCACAATGGTCCTGGGCCTCAGGGTGGCTTTCCACATGGAATGGGCTTCCAGGGAGAGGGGGGTCCAATGGCGAGGATGGGAAACATGGCCCATGGGCCTGGTGGAGAACCAGGAATGTGCAAACCCAACACACCTGGTGGACAGGAGTTTAATAATATGCCGGGTGTCTTTAATGACTCAGATTTGCATGAGGTAATGCGGCCGGGTGCGTCTGGAATTCCAGAGTATGACCTTTCTCGTATTATTCCGTCAGAGAAACCCAGCCAGACTCTATCTTATTTTCCACGTGGTGGAGAGGCACCTGGTGGGAAGCCCCCTCACTCTTCTGGCCCTCCTGGCTTTCCCCCTATGCAAGGGATGATTGGGGAGGGTAACCCGAGGATGGGCCTCCCTATGCAGGGCATGGGAGGTCCCCCAGGCCCTGGTCACATGGGACCCCAGGACATGCCAATGGGGAATCCTGGTCACAACCCCATGCGGCCACCAGCTTTTATGGGCCAAGGCATGATGGGGCCCCAGCACAGGATGTTGTCACCAGGCCAGCAACCGGGTATGATGGGCGGACCAGGTATGATGCAAGGCAAAGAGAGGCCTATGTACAACCATCCTGGCCCTGTAGGCTCCCCTAACATGATGATGTCACTACAAGGGATGGGTGGCCCTCAACAGACTATGATGATGCCTCCTCAGATGAGGCCTCGGGGCATGGCAGCAGACCTAGGAATGGGGTTTAACTCGGGCCCTGGGAACCCTGGGAATATAATGTTCTGAGCTGCTACATGGAACTGACAAGCCTCTGCCACAAAACAACGAACACTCTGGGTACTGTAAAACCTGTGAAAATAAGAACTTTTTATATAAAAGGAAACAAAATGTGCTGTTTGTGGGTGTGTGTTTTGTGATGCAGTGTGTGAAAATTCGGACACTTCTTGCGTGCATACACACTTGGGTAGGACAAGGTTAATGAGCATCCACACCCAAACGCTCACAAGACACCTGGATGTGTAAAGAGGGAGTCCTCACTCATGAAAATGGGAGGTCATTTTGCAGGTGGAGTGCTTAGAGGGGATTGATATGTCTGCACACTACAAACCATGCTCTCCACACAGTTAAATCCAGATTTGGCATAATTTGCAATGGAATTATTATTTTTTTTGGAACATTGGGAATGTATTTGGATTTAAAGACTTTTGACTTAAAGGTTTTTTTTATTAGCCTGACATTGTGTGGCCGTAGTAACTATGTGTGAGGCCGCATACAAAGCCAACAGCAAACCAAGTTCAAGGATGACCTTAAAGTAGCCGTTCATCGTTGTACTTTTATGTTAAAAATCAAAAGGAGACAGATAACTGAGTGGTTGGAGACAAAACCTAAACTGAATGAACAGTAATGGAAATGAAACAAAAAAAAAAAGTCAAGGGACATTTTTGTAACAAGTTGCACCATCTTGGCTGTATGTTTACATCTCATCGCATCACTTTCCTCTCAGTCATGAAATGCTCTTTGTATGTGTGTACTGTAATTGTGTTGTTAAAGGGATTTTACCAGTGACTTCTATAGTTTCTTTTTTTTCCATCTACATTTGTAAAGGGGGAGGGTTTTTTGGAGGTGGCTGTTGGTAGCCAATATGGTGCAACAAACACCACCACAAAAATACTGTGTACCGTGGAGGCGTACAGAATATTTTAAATTTAATTTCCTTTGCTACTCCCGTGTATGATAAAAACCAAACTAAGACCTCATACAGATCATAGTATTATTAAAAAAAGAAAACAAGCACAAACAAAAATTAATTGTAAAGAATAAGAAGTGTTTTTTCCTTTTCTCTTTTTTTATTGTATAGAAAAACACTTTGACAACAGGCTGTAGAAACAGTAATTTGATGTTTGCTGTCAGCGTGGTTTCTGGTTCATGTTCTGGAATTGTCTGTAAGCTGGACCGTGGCACTTCGGATCCCGGGAAGATGCACTCAGTATCACCATTACATCAATTGCCAGAGCCTCGATGTCTCATAGACCACAATGCCAGATACCTGGGAAGATGCTGAAGGGAAATGGTTAAATTGAATTGTTTTAGCCACATGACAGCAACACAGTGCAGCGCTGGATTACTGATGGGGTGATGAACTTATTTTTTTTTCCCCTTTCTTTCTTTTTTTTTTTTTTGTAGAAAATAAATGATGGAAAAACAACAGAAAAAGCTAATAGATTGTCCTCATGTCCCCAGCCCTCCTGTGTTGATGCTTGTCATGTGTAACTCCATTGAATTTGGTACTGAACCACTTCCTAAGGCTGGGCTGTGGTGTTGGAAGACAAATAAAATATATTGTTTGGTATAAAGTGTCAGACGGTACTGTGTCGTTCTTTTATGAATGTGTATATGATCTTACAGCACCCCCTTCTGGAGGATTCGAGATGTACAAAATGAAATATAGATCATACAGATTTGCAGTAATGTTTTAAGTGGAAGGGGAGGTTTGGGGGGTTGAGGCTTTGGGTTGCTGATTGGAGATTCGGAGGTTCAAGCCCCACCACCATCGTGTTGCCACTGGATTGCCTTTGAGCAAGGCCCTTAATTTGATGCCACTAATATAAGAAGTGATCCACCGACATAAAAAGGATGATCTGTGAGAACGGTGGGCGGTGTAAGGGCGGCCCAAGATTGGGGGATGCCTGGAAAGCTGACCACTCAAACCGTGGCCTACCCTCACTTGATGAGGACAACGTAGCAAAACAACGAAAGTAGTTTGAATACCTATGAACTCATCCATAACAATTCATAAAACAGTTCAAAAGAGCACAGATGTGCACAATATTACTGAAGTCCCATGTAGTTTGGTGTAAATGGAAATAAGGTGATCAGCTAGATGGAGCCAGCATGATGCATCCCTAAGGAGTCCATATTCAAAGTTGAGTCTGGTGACCTTTTTCTGTTGTTCCTGTTGGGTATTTTTTAAAACAATCACGCTTGAACATGCATACAATCATTCATCACATACTTTTATTACTCACTGTTTAGTTTTGTCCAATTGTAACCCTTTTCTCCTAATTATTTGTATGTCAAAGCCTGATCTGCATTTCCATTCAGTTGCACACTGCACACCATTTTCACGCATGCGTACCAAATGGAAATGGTGAAATTCCCACTGTGCTTCTCCCAGGATTCAGTTCTGTACTTCTATAATTACCCAGTGTACGGGACAAATGACATGCAGGCCTAATTTTAGGACATGGTATGATTATTTAGCAGCTGCAGAAACACAAGCATGTCAGTTTCTGTTTTCCTGGGCCAAGATATCCCGGAACACGAGAGCTTCATTGGACAGATGAGCATACATGACCTTTTAGCATTGCAAGGATATTTGGATAAATATGTTGGTTATTTTACATCAAGGGTTGATCAACCCTTGGGGAAAACGTAATGAAATTTGTTGCCATCTAGTGGTTGAAGTGAATTCTTGGCAGTTGCAAACAGCACATGTTCCTAGGCCTGGTATTGCACATTACAGTACAGCTCTTTGAGTTTACGTTGGATTGTGTTAGAGGAGGGGATAGACTCAAATCATTTTACCTTAAAACATGCAGGGCCTGAAATATTGCAGGACCAGGGTCGATAAACCGTGCTGGTATAGCACTACTGTCCCTGTTTAGCTGCTGTGAATACCCTGAGAAAGAAATGTTGTATAGTGATTAACCATAACCACTGACAGGGACTTAAATAACATTTATCTAATTACAGGTGTACTGACAATGGGTCGAGGTAAACAGTCAGTTCTTAAAATTGATGTGATGGAAGCAGGAAGTATGGGCAAGCCAATGAATCTGAGCGACTTTGAGAAGGACTGAATTAAGCCTAGACAACCGGGTCACAGCATCTCCAAGACAGCTTGACTTGCCAAAATTTGGTCCAAGAAAGGATAACCAGTAAACAGGGTCATGGGTGCCCAAGGCGTCCTGATGTATGTGGGGTTTTAAGGGATAGTCTATGTTATCTGATCCTACAGAAGGCCTACTGTAATATAAATGAATGAAAAAGAATTCTGGCACTGATAGAAAGGTGTCAGATCACACACTGCATTGCAGCTTGAAACTGCGTAGCTGCAGAATGGTCAGGGTGCCCACTGCCAAAAGTGTCAATAATGAGCACATGCACGTCAGATCTAGACCACGGGCAGTGGGCAAGGTGGCCTGGTCTGATAAATCATCTGGATGTTTACCTGGGGAAGAGATGGCACCAGGATGCATTATGGTAAGAAAAAAAGTTGGCACTCTGGTCAGTGTCTTGCTGGGAAATTCTGTGTCCCGGAAGGTGTTGCATCAAAATTCCCCAGATCACAAACCGATTGACCATTTGTCGGATGTGCTGAAAAAACAAGTCTGATCCATGTAGGTTCCACCTTGCAGCTTACATGATTTAAAGGATCTGCTGTTAATGTTTTGGTGCCAAATATTGTGGAGTCCATGTCTCAACAGGCCAGACATGTTTTGTTGGCACAAGGATGGTCTTTACAATATTAGGCAGGACAGTTTTCACTGTTATACAGTACAGATAATATTAAAAGTGTAAAATGTTGCTTCTAATTTAAGGAAAATTGGAGGTAATCTATACTTTTAATACTAAAAGCACAATTAATCATGTTTAAAATTTTAGCCCAGAATAGTTATTTCAGATTTAATACATGCTTGAAAACACTGCTATAAAAAAAAGCAAAAAATATATGAACTTTTACTAACTTATATTCATCTACACATGCTATTATTTACATATGAAAAGCAAAAATGTTAACCTTTTATCATCATAAAAATACTTGCATAATAAACATGATATTGGTCAAGGAGGCTCTATCATTCAACAAATTTTATTATATTAACCATATGAGCATTTGTTTTAACCTAGAACAATGCAAAATAAAATAAAAAGCAAATGCCATTTTGAGTTTGTGATGCATCCTGGAGGTATTCAGTTAAAACCTGTAACGAGGTCTGTAATAACCTCCAACTTGCTTTAAACCTCCGTAGTGACCTGGATCTAGTGAAATATACACCAATTTATCGATTCACAGTTAACTGTCCCAGGACAACATAGTGGCACAGAAGCCACTGATCCCTGATTTGATCCTGAGAATGATTTACTGCAGAGCTTCATGCAGAGTTGTGCATGTTGTCCCTTGTCCTTGTAGACTTCCTCTAGGTTCTCTCTCCTTACAGTTTAAAAGCATGCTAAGTGTGAGTGTGTATGTGCATGATGATCTGTGATGGACTAGCTGTGAAGACACTGCAAATCTTACCAGAATTTAGAAGTTACTGAAGATTAATCAGTGAATGAGTGAAGAGTCCCACTAACTCTTGGTCAGTCCAGTGCATCATAATAAAAACCTGGGTGAATGTAATGTAATGTGTATGAAACTAATGCAAGGTAATTTTATTGTAGCAGATCAGACTCGGCGTAGTCTTCACAAAAAAAACTCAAGTGCAAAATTTAATACTTAATAACAGTAATTTATGGCATAATTTTATGACTGCCTAACCAAAGACTATACTGACAGATCGTCTGGTCTCGCTCTGCTGCTGGTCCCACTGCTCTTGCTGAACCGTCGTTTGTCGTTCAGGAATTCATTGCCTAACAGTGGGGGTGGAACACACATATTGGACATGTTTGTGGATTCCTCTGAGAAGCTCATCTTGAGAAAGTCTTTGGACCCTATACTGTGATGATCGCGGTGACGCTCTGTCGCCATATTGACAGAATTCTGCTGGTACGCCAGGTGGTTGGTAAATGGTGGGCAGCTTGGATGTGTGAGAGTGTGTGTGTGCGTTTTCGTCTGGAAAAGGCGTGAAGGTGGAGTGGATGTTGCTAGGCACTCATGAAAATCGGGCGGTGGGGTACAGGCTCGGTTTGGCGTGGAAGGTTCAGGAGATGCAGATGTAATAGCCAGTGTTGTATTAGATCTTTGATGCCTTCTGTCCTGGTGGTCTTTGACGCACCTCTTGAACTGCTTCCACGCTAAATGGTAGAGCTCGACGATGCTCAGAAACAGAGACACACCTGCTACTACAAGCATGAACACAATAAAGACGTTCTTTTCAGTGGGCCGTGAGATGTAACAGTTGACCGGATGTGGACAAGGAGGGCCCTTGCACAGGTATAGTGCTTCGAGAAAGATTCCATATATCACATACTGCACTATGATGAAGACCACTTCCATCATGGTGCGGATCATGATGCTCAGCACATAGGTCTGTAGCAAAGCACCTCTCAGGTGCACTTTTCCCCCTTTTGTTTCCTCCTTTCCACAATCCCTTTCTTCCTCTGGGTATTTCTCTGCACCTCCCCCTCCTCCACCTCCTCCTCCATCACCACCCCCTCCACCATCACCTGCCTGAGCTTCTTGCTCTTTCTGTCTTCGCTTCTCCTCTCTGCGCACCGTGTGCATGGCATGGCCCATGTAGATAAGCGAAGGTGTAGATACGAAGACAATCTGCAGCACCCAGAAGCGTATGTGGGCAATGGGGAAGGCACGGTCGTAGCAAACGTTCTCGCAACCTGGCTGTTCCGTGTCGCATGTGAAGTCCTCCTGCTCATCACCCCACGACGACTCTGCTGCAGTGCCCAGCACCAGGATGCGGAAGATGAAGAGGATGGTGAGCCACACCTTGCCCACTGAAGTCGAGTGCTCCTGTACTTCTTCCAGAAAATTACCCAGCAAGCTCCAGTCAGCCATAGGAAGTTGCGGAAGATCTGCTGGAGAGACACGGAAAAGATAAGTCATAAGAGTGAAAAGGTTTCTTAGAAAAAGTTAAATATATAGTTAGAATATAAAAAATGATGTTAAACAATAGATACTGAGAATGTAAAACTATACAGTACATCTATAAACCGGTCATCAATAACATTACAACGCAAAACATTGTGCCCATTATTATTGAGTCACTCTGGCCCCTTGGTGCATGACTCCACATGACCTCTGGTGCACCAGGACTTTGGCTGAAGATCTTTTGGGTTCTCGGGTTGTGGGATGGGCCCTCTGTGCATCGAATTTGTTTGTCTGGCAAATCCCATGGGGTTTCTATAGGTTTGGGATCTGGGGAGTTTAGAGGACAGGTCACCAGCCTTGGGCTCTTTGCCTGCTGTGCACTGGGTGTTTTTTCATTGTGGCCAGTGTTGACTTTTCTTGGTGAGTTGTGCTGCATTGGCTGTTCTGTGGGATCAGACCAGAGAGGCTGATCTTTAGTCTTTAGTTGATGGATGGGATTTGGGTGTCCATGAGCCTGTCCCCAGTTTACTGTTAACATTAACACAGATTATTAATTATTTATGTGGTGTCTGTGTTATGGACGATTGGTGTATGTCTATTCAGAGCTTCACATATTTTCTGTATTAAGGTCTAATCCCAAAGATGACTAAACCTGGGGTAAACCTGAAGCATTATGTATAAACCAATGCAACCAGAAACATTGGAAAAACCTTAAACCCAGAGTTAAAGATTCGGCTCTTCAGTTATTAATTTAATTGGTTTTACATTTAAAATTATGTTTTTATTTTGACATAAACTGACCCTGAAAATATAGTTACTAGAGATAATATATGATATAAATGCATAGCACTGCATCACATCTTCTTCTTCTTCTGCTGGTACGCCAAAACTGGATGGTAAATGGTGTGCAGCTTGCATGTGTGTCTTATTATTATTATTATTACTATTATTATTACTATTATTACATTGTATAATGTGCAAATAATGGAGATAAACATAAACATAAGTCCCAAATATCTGTAGTCTTAACCAGATGTCCTGTAAAGTGTAAACACTTCAGATGATGGACAAAGGTGTGTCTTCCCAAAACCTTCCTAATCTAAAAGTAGGAATGAATTGAGCGTGCCATGTCTCTTCTATGTGTTTGTTTGTCAGTGGTCATACAGTACCATTGCACTTATCCACTTTTCCCATACATTCACATGCTCGAGACTGTGGGAAGTAGGCTGAGGGTTTTAAGGATTTTTAACTAAAAATAAACACAGAGTCAATATTGTAGAGGCTTATCATTCCCTGTCTGCATTTGGATGTCTAGTTGCTGTTTTATTAGTGACATATCCTCTTAGATGGAACCCATTGGGTGTTTGTGGAGGAAAACAGATAAAACTGAGAACACTTAAAGTATTAATCATGTAGACATTAATCAGACAATACTACAATGACTAAAAATGGATGATGGATAATGTTTGACATGATGACAACTATACTTAAATACTACACTGAACAGTATTTAACATTACTGACGATTGCATTGCTGCTCTGGACTAGATTGTAGCAGGTTGTTACAGAATTTGATATACACCTGTATGGCAGCTTATGGTTTTTAAATGGTTCAGATTTTTTTTCTTCAACAAAAACGTTCATCTTCTATTGTGCATTCTATCGAGTGTGTGTTAATTTGTGCATGGGAAGACTAATTGGATTGACTTCAAATCATATACTCTGCATAGATTACTACACTTTGAACTCTTTTACTAAGAGTTAAATATCATATTTTTATGTTTAGAGCATTTAGCCAATGCCTTTATTCTAAAAATTTGACCTCATTCAAGTTGAGTAGGAAACAGAATAATATTAATACCACCCAGATAATTTGTGCAAACTAGTTGTTTTATACTGTACGATGCCTGGCCAAAAAAGAGTCATACACTAAGATTTTATTCAGTCACCCTTATCTTTGATTACATCACACAATGTGGTGGTGTAGGATCAATCTGGACTCATCAGACCACATGACCTTTTTCCTTTGCTCCAAAGTTCTTTTGCAAATTAGCCATTTTTCCTGATTAGTCTCACTAACAAGCGGTTTTCTTATGGCCACCCAGCTGTTTAGTCTCATCACATTGTGTGTGTATGATTGATTTTTTTACCATGCAACTTCACCAAGTGTTTAAGTGATCTCCATTCTGGTTTTCTTCCACAAACTTGACGATTTAGCACTATCCTCATACAGTAGGTGTTGAAGGGCTCCTAATCCAATTCCAGTAATTTCAAACCTCTTTAGTTGTTTACCAATAATTTGACCTTTGTGAAATGGCAATTTTTCTTTGGGCCAGGCAGTGTATTATTGGAATACAATAGGAATAATAGGAAGTAGGAATGATAAAGAAAGCATGCCAGCACTAACCCACAAATAAAACAAAATAATTGAAGTAATCTAATGCATAAAAAAGCTTATAAAAAGTCATAAGCTAATGCCTGACTGAGAAAAGATTTATTATTCACATATCATTAATATTGCATACACTCACCATTCACTTTATTAAGAACACCTACAGTACATGCATTCATGTTCACGCAGCAGATCAGCACTTCAGACCTTCTAGTTAGACTTTGTTTTTCATTTTGATGCTTGAGGAGACTATTAACTGAAGCTCGTGAACTTTTTTATGTGCTGTGCTGCTGCCACGGTTTAAATAAGGTGTACAGGTGCTCCTAATTTTCTATTTAATTCGGTTTTATTTGTCAGAAATGAAAAAAAAAATATATGGATAGAAATTCAGAAAAGATTTAATACTGTTTAAGGTGTTTAAGTTGATATAAAGTTCACTTTTACTGATAGAGGCTCAGCTACAAAACTGTTGGTGGCAATTTCAGTTCTATGGAGCTATCTATGGAGCTAACTATGGAGCGACTGCAGTCACAAGCCATCACAGAAAAACTGCATGCCCAAGACCAATATTCTTGATCATCAAGTGAAATTCTCCTTAGTCACCACATGCATCCCAGACAGACCATATGTGGCCATCCTCAGCAGCAGCCAGAGGCGTCAATGCAGGGAGACGCATCAGTCAGACACATCTAATAAAGTGGCTGGCAAGTGTATTATTAAACATGTTTATTAGACTTTTATGGAATTCTGTGGGCAGTAAAGTAAATCAACCTTTTCAAAACTTTTCATTTTTGTTGACATGTGAGCATTTAAAGACATGTGCTTTTCACACAGCTTTCAGCTTAGGACACGACATTGTAATGTAAGTAACAAAAGGCTAAAAAAATCAGGTTGGCCAATAGCTTTTCCTAAGATCTGTAATATCTTATCAGGGACACACCTTTATTGGATTTAATGACTGATGACAACTTTTCAAGATAGTCAGCATATTCTATATGACTGCTCTCTATTTACTGTATGTTTTTCCTGGGGAGCAACAGGGTGTTTCCTGATCATTCATATATACATATACAGTATATAGGTCAGGGATCTTCAATAATTTTTGGTTTGCTGCTGTTTTTGTCCTTTTACTCGTAGCAATAAATAAGCATGCAATTTCTACTATGAAGGATTTGGGATATGAACGGCCCCCCCTCTTTGTCTTGCTCCTCAAGGGAGTTGGTGGGAAAAGTCTGGGCAGAACGCTCTCAAACCCATACTTCCAGTCTTCCCAAAGGGGGTTGTTTCTATATTAGGGACATAAAATAGACATACTTGCCCTTTTATTGTTGTTACTTAATTGGAAATCTGAAAGTTTTTTTTTCTTTCTTTTATTGGATTTTAGTGGCTGCTTAATCCAAGATAAAAACCATTTCATGCTTAATGGAGTAGGAACGCCAACATATTTCGTTAACCTGTTGGACATAAAGCTTGGACATCTTTCACACAGTGTTAAAGTGTTCAACATAAAATGCATTTACCTCAAACTTATATATCTGAGCTCTAAACTTTAGCTCATATGGTGGGAGACTCTCCTGGAAGGCATTTAAGAAATGAAAATGAGCATCCTCTCACTACATGCTCTTGCAAAAAATCTATTTCCATCAGTGAGTAACGTAGGTGGCACTAACCAATACCTCCGTTTATGCGTCCAGGTTTTCTTGAGTTTGATTTTAGTGTTAAAATAATCATGTTTCATTTCAACATATTTGATTGCATCGGTCAGGCTAAAAATAATACAATGAAATTTCAAGACTATCAAGGCATTCTGGTTCGAAAAGTCACAGGTCCTGGGTCCTCCAACAGGATAATGAACCAAAGAACGTGGTTAAGAACAAAACATTATACTATTCCGAAGTGGCCTTCTATGAACCCTGATCTAAGTACTAGGGACTATCTGTGACAACTGGAGCAGTTTGCTTATGTCGACTGGGCCAAACTACCTATTGATGGGTACAGAAGTCTCATTTAAAGTATCTTGATTACAGTAATTTAAATTATTCTGTTGAATAACAATTCAAAAACTATGTCTAATTTCCATTAGTCATTCATTAATCTTCATTAAATGAATGAATATATGTATATATACAAATATATATATAGTATATATACAATCTCTCTCTCTCTATATATATATATATATATATATATATATATATATATCTGTATACACCAACAAATTTCATCCTTCAACATCTGACTTGTAGAATAACAGTTGATAAAGAGTTGAGTGAATGTTGTAACTTAGAACGAACGCATACTTCCTCCAGGATCAAGGATGTGAACCACTGCGTTAATGCAAAAATAAAGTATTTATTTATTAATTAGTTATGTGGTTACTGTTCATATAAAAAATTTTTTGAATGTTATAAAAAGGTCATAGTTGAAATGAATTCTGCCTTTACCTTACATACCTATTTGTAAGCGTAACGTTAACTAGACACACATGGTATCAGAGTCATGGACCCACCCTTAAAATAGTTCAAAAATTATTATGGAAATTACAAGACTGGCAGCGGAACTGTCCCTCAGACAGAGTGGTGGCACGGAAGTCCACTTGGAGACTCCATATGAAGGTGGGGTAGAGTCACTGTTCTGTCCCTCCTGTTGGAGGAAGCAATCTCAAACAATATAATTTCCCTCTTACACAGCACTTAAAAGGAAGCCAGCAAGGGTTAGAGACGGTAAGGCCGAAAAGGGCAATGCTTAGCACTTACAAACAAAGAGGCCATTTAAATGTCAGCCCTCTGTTTTAAAAAAATACATATATAACAATGCACTTGGCACATACAATATGTGAACCCTACTGCCATTCTTAAGCCATAATTATAGTCTGGCATATACTCAGGATTTCCCACTGATTTACTCCTCAATAATTTACCACTTACACTGTATAAGTTTGCGTGGGATGCTATCATGAGTAACTATTATTTGCTGATGTACAGGCTTTCCACAGAATTCAGTATCTTTGAAATATTATTGGGCTCTATTCATAAAATGTAAGGGTATTCCTAAGGACCGAGCAAAAGGAGTCTTCAAAAACACTTTCACTCATCTTTTTCTTTAATATGCTCAGAACCAGAACAGCATATCTATGAGCCGTATCCATCTAGGGGAGGAAGAGGGCGAACCTCACCCCTTTACTTGTTTACCCTTCAGAAACAGAACAATACTCTTTTTTTTGCAGTAAGAGAGGCTGCAGATAGGCACAGGGGCTGCAATGTGCTGAAACGGGTTTCTGAAAACAGCAGTAGAGAAACCAGGCACTTCCGTTTTCTGTTTGTCTGGACTGAACTCGCTGCACTGACAATAGACACAATAAAGAACACTTGAAAGAAACACAATACTTGACAGTCGGGGTGGGTTTAAATGAGTTGTTTTGACCTCTGATTCATAGTCATGGTATGGGGGTAACTGATGTGAAGAATCAGGGTAATAATCACGCAACAGCTCAGAATAATGCTATCCCTGTGACTAACCAGAAATAACAAGCTTGCGGTGCTGTACAACATAATATTAATGCTTTGCTTATCAATGTTGTTAGAATGTTACTCACTCAACATTCCCATTCTGGCTGAACTAATATTATAGAAATGTTTTTGATGGTTATAGGCATTAAATGAAAATGTTCTCAGAAAACTTGAAGATTCTATTTTATTTTTAATTTCATTTTTTATTTTTGTTAAAAAGTTTCACAATAACAATAATATTGTTTATTTACTTGCTAGTGTTAAAGTACGTCCATTTTGGTCAATCTTCCAACCCAATCCCATAGTCTCATCATAATAGTAAACATTATCTCAACTACCAAAGTGGGTTCAATGAGATCCCTTTAACAATAGGTGCATTTACATGGACCACTAATACTCAACTAATAATCTGAATGATAGCTCAATCGGAATAAAAATTTATCATGGGGACACCTGCGTCTTATTCATCCACTGGATCTGTGGCTGATGGAAGAGTACTGATTAGCTCACCATTTCATATGTTGTAAAGCATCTAACTAATTCTAGATAAGATTGAATTCTTGGAACCAATCATAATGCAGAAGGCGGGATTTATCTGAAACATAATGGGAAACCTAACATGTTGTTGTTGGTAGTCTTTCAGCTGCTCCCATTGAGGGGTCTCCACAATGGACCAACTGAACAGGTTTTACACCGGATGCCCTTCCTGACGCAACCCTCCAATTTTATCTGGGCTTGAGACCGGCACTGCATCCAGTGGCTAAGGTTTGGACATTGGCTGGGAATTGAACCCAGGCCTTCCACATGATAAGCAAGAAACCTACCACTGAGCCACCAATGCCCAATATGGGAGGCCTAACATAACCTTAAAAATTCTTCATGTTCTTCTTCTTGCATTATATTTCTGGCAGATTAAACACATCACAGCAAAACTAAAAAACTACATTTTTCATGTCACAAAAATATATGATGATTACTACTTAGCACGCATCTCATCATATGTGAACATGGACTGCAATGATTTAGGAAGATCTAGTGAAAGATTTAGTCAAGCATTATTGAAATCTTTCATAATGTGCAACCTCTCATGAGAATATTTAAGGGGTATAGTTTCATTTAAAAGATGCCAAAGAAAGGTTTAAATTTAAATCCTGTCCTAACCCTGATCTCAACCTGTCTAACTTTCATCCATGCAAATTGTTTTAAAAATGCAAGTTTGGAGCTGTGCTAAACTCAAAACGTACTGCACAATCTTTGCTCTGTATGTGATGACTATTAAAGGTTTATTAGATATAAATATTACATCTAACCATAAATAATTTTCTGAGTAGGACCGCTGAAAACACAAGGGTTTAAGTCCCATATTAGAATTATTGCCCTAAAAAGATTGATGAATTATGATTATTCTTTTGGGAACAGATGGATATTTCTGCTATTGCAGCCTTTTTTGGTTATGAAATGATTATGAAAACAGGAAGTGAAAGATTTGACATGACCTGAACGGCATAGTGGCATAGGGAGATTAAGCATCCAGCACTAATCAAACTCCAAGGCAGATCATGAAGAATTTCCGAGACACTTTTATTAGATACACGGGCCTGATGAATGCTTTTAGAGCGTTTCTGTCCCAGCCACAAACCCCTTTTACAGCAAAACAACAGCACATGGGGAAGACTTTGTGGTTATTAGAAGAAGTCTGTGTGGGAGTGGACATTTGTTAAATTGCTGAGATGCTGATTTAAATAGCTGTGTGGTGTCTGATTACTGATTACAGCAAAAAAAAAATACACACAGTTTAGCTACCGAACATGATAAAGTTGTAGTTAACACAAGGCAATAACAGGAATGTTTGTGTGTATGTGTGTGTAAGGGTGTGTGTTGTGTTGTATTCTCATGAGTATTGTTACAATATAATGGCATAGCGTCTATTTTCAGATGCAGGCCTGTTCTTACATTGTCAATTGAATTGAAATACATGAACAATCTTGACCTAAAGCCAAAGTCTGATTACACTAATAAAAGGAATCTTATATAAAGCACAATATTTATACTGTAATATTATTTACTCTGTAATTTAAAGATTATACTGTATAAGGTAACCTAAATCCTTATTTATTTACAGTATGACTGGATGAATAAATTTATGCTGTAAAGACTGTATATATTTATATAAGAGCAGTTAAGTCAAATTGGGACTTTTTATTGTGCAGAATAGTAAGACTTAAACACAGTTATGAAAAAAAAAAACCTCCCTTTATACAGTATCTCTATGATTCACGACTACACTAATTCACTAATCCCAGAGTTTCACTAGTGCTTGGATACCATCAAGATAGAAAGTTTTCTCAGTATGCTACAGCCATGATTGGACTGCCGCTTCATGTCTGAAACACTGGCCTCCCAAGAACTCCTTTAATGGGCAAAACATGTGGAAATGGCTTGGTGCGAGGTCAGGACTGTGCAGAAGAAATTTCATCACAAGTCCCAGTTTAACTGAAACGCATCTGTATTTAAATATTTATTATATGATTTTATGATTTTTTAAAAAATATATTCTTTATTGGCTGTACACTTTATATTAAGTGTACAGCCATATACAGTACATAATTACAGTAACACAATTAAATGGAAAAATATGATTTGTGACATATCCATTTAATTTAATATTTTTTTTCTTACCTGTTCTGAATTTTTTTGTGTATAAACCATTTTGATTTCAATCGGTATTGGACCCAGGTTAGTCAGTAATGTTGGGTGAGGAGCGAGGTTGAGGTCATTAACTTCTTTTAAACCAGCCTTGGCAAACCAGGTCTTCATGGCACAGTGGCATTGCATGCTGGAACAGGTCTATGGGAACAGGGCCCTGTCATTGCAGTGAATTTCCAGGGAAATCTGAGGCATTCTTGACATTTGTGTGCTTCCAACTTTGTGGCAACAATTTGGAGAAGACCCACCTATGGCTGTGATGGTCAGGTGTCCACATGCTTTATATTTGCATATTTTATACTGTATACCATTTTATATATATATATCATGCTATACTATATACAGTACGTTTCCTCTTATGTGTAAAATACTTCAAAAAATAACGCAATCACAATACATACGTAAAATGCGCTTTGAAATATTTTCCTAAAATCACCACAGGCTACTTCAAATCCAGGACCCTAACCTTTTTTGACAAATAAGTAGAACTTTAAAACTTCAAGCTTGTCCTAGCTCTTACCTCTGTGATGACTTTTTAGTTAAAAGATCAGGAGTTGCCTGCAGTTAGTGACTGGAGACCAGTGTTTCCTGAAGTGTGGGTGAACTGAAATGCCGACTTTATGAAAAGTGGACAGAATTTGTTGTACAGGCTCTTTTTACAGCACGTCTCTAGTCTTGATTAGTAGAAGACTGGGACAAGTAGATTGACACTTGCTCTCTTCCTTTATTTTTTCCTTCAAAGGCCTTGTGATCCTCAGATTGATGGATAAGTTCAGGTTTTGCTTCCTCTAGGGAAGGTTTTCTTTCACTGCTCCAGAGAATAAAAATGGATGTCTCGCTTTGGTTAATTTGGAGAAATCGGACCGCTTTCTTTCAGATGGTTGGTGTCCTTCAACCTGGGCGAGCGGCAAAAGTTTCTGATGTTCTTGATGGCAGATTTCTCTTATTTTGTAACCAAAGGATATCTTGTTTCCGTTAGATGTTCCCCTCTAATACGCCTGAGGATAGATCCTTTGCTTTATTTCCTCTGTTCTCTACTAAGGAATACCAACTCTTGGATCTCAGTGCCGTGAGCGACTTAATGGAGGTGTAGACACGTCCGGAGGAAGACAGATATAGTGCAGATGGTGCTAGATCTCTATCAAACGATGAACAGGAACAGCTGCTTCAGCGTGTGATCTAGAATACACCAACAGGCATTGGGACGTTGGAAGAAATACTAGGAAACTTCTCCTCCTCCTCCGCTCTCCTTCGTAGCACTCCTCCCTCCCTGTCTCCCTCACTTTCTTGTCCTCCTCCTCCTTCCTCTAGCGAGTCACAATGCCCCCCTGACTGCCTGCCTGGTACTCTATTTTTGTTTAGGCGAATATCTCCACATCAGAACAGGAAGTAAGATTTGCATTGGGAAAACAATCAAGTTTCCACCTAAAGGTCTGAGTCCCATGATGATTGTTTCTAGCTTCAGCTTACTCAAGATACACATTGTTCCTGGACATGCATTATGAACATACTGTATGTATGCAAAATCATGCAGCAAAATCTGTCAATACTTTAAAATGTTGTGTTCACATCAGTATGAAATATTACATTTGTTTCACAGAAGGTATATTGCCATATAAAGTATTAACAGGTTATAAAATGTGAAAATAACTTCCTGATAACTTCCTGAAATTCAGCTTACACCACCATGCTGTTGAATTGACTGTGAAATTACTTTTTGAATGGGAGTAATCTCCAACGACAAGTGCCAATTTGTAACAAACAATGTTTTCTGCCATGAAATGGTATTCATGATGTGACAGACATTTTCTGGTGCTTCGAAAACATTATTTTTTGTATATATATATATATACACACAGATTTATATATATATATATAAAATGGTTATGGTAATGGTATATAATGGTAATGGTTAAAAACCCTGAAGAAGTGTCGTTCATTAAATCAGTGCAGCAAAAGCACTTTAGGATATGCTGTCGAAGAAAAATAAGCAACTTTAAGATGGTAACAGTAACTCGATGTTGAGTTGAGTTGAGTTGATTTACAGATTTACTGTATTTTCTTTATTTTCCCATAACAGCACACTATTTATTTCTCACAAATCACACAGTATTATTAACTTTCTGCCATTTTTTTTGTGTAATAAATCAGAATAATTTCAATAATATCAGAAAACCAGGTTAGTTTAGTTGGGTAGTTATTGAACCAGGGAATGTAAAAAAGTGCAGAAGAGCTGTTAAGTAAATAACTAGCTAATGTTTTATATACGTACCTGATGGCCTGTACACGTGAATTAATCACGTGATAATTTTTATATTTGGTAGTGCAGTGTGTACATAAAGATTAATTAAAGTACATCATGGATAATAATGGATGCCTAACTGTTAATGTGCAAGACTGCAGTTACAGTATATAACATGTAAGCATCTTACAGTTAAAAAAAACTATGTAAATTCTGCAGAAAAAAAAAACTGAAATGAAATGCTTTTATTGCTTAGATTTTATAAACAGAATTTATTAGATTAATTTATTAAGATTTTGGCTCTTATGAATGTAAGATTTATAATCAACAGGAGAGTTAAATAATACACTAATATACTGTTACCAATAAGTAAGGACTACAGGAGTAAAGGATATAGTACATAATTTTATGAGGGAATAATTAGTATTTATTTAAGTACTGTATTAACTGTGTTAACTACATATCAACTGAATTGCCGGTAAGATACCGTAAAGCTACAATATTTCGTTTACAGAATGCTTAGCAACAATTCAAGTTCTTTTTCTCATGAATGATCATTTAATGCTATTTCACCAGAAACTGGCCTAATACTTAAACAGGCCTCTTAATCTTCTTACCAGTGAATATTTCTGTTTAATTAAAGAAGCAACTGAACCACTAAAAAGCTCTAATAATAATATTTTTTTTAAAAACACACCAGTCTTCCATAAACATTCTTTTATTGTAGGCACATGAACTTTTGTAGCTTGAGGGAAGCTTGTGACTTTTGTAGATTGTGAGCTCAAGGGCAACACATATACATGAAATAAAATTCAATTTGTTCTGTTTTTGTCGCTTGACTCATCACACTTACAGAACTAACTTCTTACCAGCTACACACTTCTTACTAGCTCATCTGAAAAAAACATAATTTTGATAAAAATACATGTAAATTATTTACGGTATATATAAATACAGTGGAACATCAGATTCCGAGTAACACGGTTTGCAGGCGTTCCGCAAAACAAGCGAATATTTTTAAATACATTTTGACTTGAAAAATGAGTCTTGATAAATGAGTACCAAGTATCATCGAGTTTTATGTAGCACGCATGCGCTTCTTGGTTTGAAGCCGAGCATCACATGATCAAAACTGAGGCAATGGTTATTCTCTCTCGCGCGCTGCAGAATTGTGGGTAATCGTCTCCCATGCCAGGTCTGTGCGTCATTCATATAGTCAACATTAGTGATGGGAAGTTTGGATCATTTTAATGACTCGGTTCTTTGAATCTCGTTTATCAAAATGAATGAATCTTTTTTGAATCATTTAGTTCATTTCATTCTTTTGATCAGAAAATAAAATGAAAAGTAAAACTGACCCCCAACACACTTACATACACAAACTTTGGCTAAAGTTCCAGTAATGGAAATATTACGATGCAGCTAAGGACATATTATAATAAACAGAATGGGTAGATCACCTCTCATATCTTCTGGTCCGAATCGTTTGTTCTTTTGTCACGTGACTCTCATAGACAGTGCATTACACAGGAAACAGAATTGAGTGCTTCGTTCTTTTGAATCTTTTGCACTGCATAGCGTCTATGGGAGTCACGTGACAAAAGAACAAACGATTCGGAACAAAAGACGTGAGAGGTAACTACTCATTTCTGTTTCCTGTACATGACTTACAGAGGTTTGGCGATGCTTTGCATATGTGCGCCCAGTAGAAAATGAACAAATCGTTTGTGAACAGCCCGTCACTATTCAACAACTGTGCGCACATGTACTGTGTACTATAATGCTGTGACCAAGTGTGTGCGCGAGTAAAGCATCTTTTATTTTGGGTTTGTATGTGTGTGTAGGACGACTTTCACACACACTGTCCCCAGTTTACCGAATAGAGACTCACCCGCGCGAAATCGGTATATATAGTGTGGAGTAGTTAAGTTTCTCCTTAGCTACTGTTTCGAGGACAAGAGCTAAAGTGTGACCACAGCATCCTACTTGTCGCCAACACCTCTAACCAGCCTAGACACCTTGTTTATCACGCTTCTCCAATCTTGGTCATGTGGACAGTGATAAAATGCCTTCTGCTTCATTTCGTACCCCTGTCAGTAAGAGTGTGAGCATTGTTGGCCATGAGCCATGCACTCAAAACAGGCTTTGATGTGACACTGGGGATTAAACCATTCATTCATTCATCATTTCATTAGTTTATCACTTATTTATCTTTATAGTAACATATTCATTTGTTTGTTCATTTGTTTGTTCATTAACATATTTACTCATTCATTTCTTCTTTGATGTTTTAATGATCTGTTCATCTTCTTATAAAATATCCATTTATTATTCATTTGTTCATTAACTAATTTATATCTAGTTATTTATCATTATATTAACAGTCATTTGTTCATTCATTCATTCATTTATTTTTGTAATATTAACATATGCATTAATTTATTCAGCTTTATCCTCATTCATCTTCATATAAAGATATATGTTAACACTTGTTAATTTCTTCTTTGATATCTAGTCATTCATCTTTATATTAACATATTCATTTATTCATTCATTCATTCATTCATTCATTCATTTTTTGTAATATGCATTAATTTACTTAGCTTTATCCTCATTCATTGTAATGTAACCAGAGTCTATCCCAGGAACACTGGGTTTGAGACTGGAGTACACTCCTGTATGATGTGTAACCAGCGTATTCAAGTAGTGTTACATGTAGGAGACATGAAAATGATGATGTGTGGTCTTTCTTTAGCCAACCTCTTTCCAGTGTGCGAACAGATTGTCCTGAACCCATTGACCTCCAATGAACTCAACTGACCTTTTAGTACCTGCATTGCTGTATAGTAGCTGTTCATTGTATTGAAAAAAAAAAAACCCTACTTTTCTTTATGTCTTTATCCTTTTGTTGTTTTTGGCGCTAGTGAGAGGATAAGCCCACTCAACAGCTAAACCAAATATATCTTTAATATGTTTCGCAGTTCAGCAAAAGGAGACAAAGGAAACCATAGAGAACCTCTTGGTGTTTTTCTCTGGTGTTGGCAGCGTCATTGTTTATTCCATTCTTGCTTTTCCATGATAATGTCTTTGTCAGATAATGGTTGTGCTGAAATGTCTGTCAAAAAACAGGCACCTGTTTTAAATAATAAAAAAGATAAAAAATGAGTTTAAAAACTGAGACACACTTTGACTTTAGTGATAAATAAAAAAAATGCCCTAACATACTGTAAGTTGTAAGAAATGTAAGCACGTAGCTAAATCATAAATTCATTTTAATATGAAAAAGTGATCGATACTGAAACATTTAGGCCACTTTGGTGCCTCATAAAAGGTTATAAAGCTTCATCATTGTGGGTATACGTGTCAATGCATACTGTATAATGTTCTTTAAATATTATCACTGCGTGGTTTGAAATGTTCTTCAGATCATAAAAGACCTGCAGGGTGATATACACAGTAAGACGTAAAAATGCTTTTCATTTTAGTGAAAACATCTCCCACATCTCCCACCACGATCCCCTTTAATAGCCCCTCTTTAGGAGTGTACATGTATGTTTACACTTGCAAATCTAATACCCTTCCCACAATCCCCTAGTTGATACAGCATGAACTGGGAATGTTTTCAGTATTCTATTTATGTACAGGATTCCTCAACAGTGCCTCATACGCTTCCATAAATGCCAACGTACTGTAGACTGAGGAATCGGTTGGCAAAACATGTCCGTCTTGTTGAGTACGCACCGCCGCAGTGTTACCCCCCAGTTTTATTGGTGATACATTAAACTGTCAGCTTTGTTTGAGTTAAATTGCACAGTAATACTTTGAAGGTGTGAAGGTTGCTAGGACACACATGGTACTCAGCAGCATATGGGTGGGATATTTTTAATTGCTGGCCTCATGTGTTGATATTTTCCCGGTGTGATAGTGAAGGGGAGTGTGAACTAAACCACCTATTTTTTTTCCTGGCAGCGCACAATGCTAGTGTGTGATAGCGACACCCGAAAGAACAGCGCTATCTCCTGACAACGTGTGTCCGCATCACTAATGTGCTGTCATACGGACGCCTCTATCTTACCCCCTGGCAGAATACTGGCTTGGAGAGGCTTCAGGAATGACATGAATCCTGAAGATAAAAGTCAGTCTCATTCGCAATGACGCATTTAACAGAGTGGAGGCCATGAGCACAATTAATAATTCAAAATTCTTCCTTACTTCCCTGGTGCATTTCATTCCATTCAGGTTGCTTTTGTGATTTGCAAATTTTCTCCCATGCATCGCCTTTCCTCCTTGCCATTGTGTTGCCTGCGGCCTTTCTTCCCTCCTGCTGCACCCTCAACCCCATAATCAACAGAGGAAGGTCTGAGTCCACTTCCTGTCAGATTGGTGGGAACAATTGATTACTATGTCCCACCCCTTTTTCTTCCCCCATGTACTGTAGCTACACTCATAATACTACAAGCTTCAGATTGCTGGAGGATGGTCGGTGGTTGTGTTGATTACAGGAAAAGAACTGTATTTCAATACCCACAGGATTTAAATGATTGTATTTATTATGCCTGATATAGACTAGCCTTTGGTATACTTCCAAATGAATTAAAGCAGAGTGTGCAGTTATATTTGTAAAGAGTACTGTGTACGTAACTAGTTTGGTCCATGGTTTGGATAAAAAAAAAACTTTTCTAATGAATAAATAAACTGGATAAGAAGATTCCTGATAGTGTGGAGTGATTCTCTGTAACAGGACAGTGATTTTATTTTCAAGACAAATCGCAGCTTAATAATTGATATTGCAGGAAAGTCTCAAGGGTGGAGTGTTTTTGATAACATGCCTAGCTGTATTTCAAGGCTAGAGAGTTTGGCGAAGTAATGACAGTTTACACCGCTGTCATTAATTTATGAATTATGATATGTCTGGAGAGTATAAACAGGCACATTTTTAGTAAGTGAATTTTTTAAGAATTAGAAGTGATTTGTGGTTTTTGTTTGAACTTTATTTCTGCTTTAACCGTGAACACATTGCTCATCTATGAAAATGTGATAAATCATAATGAACTGATTAAACCCAAAATATAACCCAAATGTATTTTTTTTTATTATTAATACTTTTAACTAATGGTATTGTGAGAAAGGAGTTTTACAGATACAGAATTTAAGTGTAGATCTAAAACACCATTTCAGAAAGCCAGAGATAACCTTGATTTGGTTTATTAAAAAAAGAAAAAAGAAAAAAAAAGACGTACAGTAAAACCCTGATAGGAACCAGATTCGTAAAACTAAAGAGTAATGAAAGAAAAAAACAATAATAATAATAATAATAATAATAATAATAATAATAATAAAGTATAAAATGTTAAATAACCAACATGCGACCAAATGCTTAAAGAGAAAACACATGAGATGGAATATTATTCATGGACTCCAGCTTCACAGACACAAGACTGCACTAATGAAAACCATTCACAGTCCTCTGTTCATTAGATGGAATAGATGTGGACTGAATTGTGTAAATCCTTCTTATTGTAGTTGGTATCTCTGGTATTCACAAAGAACAGAGAATAAAAAGAGCCACACTGGATGCATTAAAAGACTCATACTGGTCAAGAGATTAATGGGGATTACTGCAGCAGACTGAGATGAAAAAAGTCCAGTATTATATTCTATAGGAATTTCTGTTTTGGGCGAAAGAGCAAGATTTAATATGAGATAAACTCTAGTTCAAAATCTTATTGGTCATGTTACCAGAATCTTGGTTTTGGCACCATTTTATAGAGAGACACATAAAAGAGATTCGTAGTTTAATAATACATGTTAGAGAAGTAAGTAGCAGTGGTTATCCTAACTAAATTGGTTGAAATAAAACTCTCAGGTTCAGATACTGTATGAAACATTTGCTATCTTGAAACTTCCACAAAACTCACACTATTAGATGATTTGCGCTTACAAAGTTCTTCCATCTCTAGACATGGTCTAATTATAATTATATACTGTAGTGTGATGTATCGTTATACTGCTGTCCCTAATCACACTGATGCTAACTGTCTCCTGTGTCCCATGTACTTTTACGATGATCAGCTATTTTGTCCCTCGAGAGCAGAAATCGCGTGGCGTGACAGCACGTAGACAGATGGTAAGATAACTTTGTTTCAGGGTTGTGCCTGTGTTTAGCTATAGCCTGAGGCCTGCTTCATTGGCACAATCTGAGATCACGCCTCAGTGCATATGCTCAATGGATTCGGTGTGTCTCATTATGACATCATGCTTTTGTGTGAAATCCCTGCAGGTATTCAACGGTCCGCTGTGAGTTTAAGCCACTAGCACCTACCGTACCAACCCCTAGTGCCTTTACAAGTCCGACTGGGATAAGACCAACCTGTTAATTATTAGCCGTCAGCACTGGAAAGTTAATTATGTTATATTTGAGGTTTAAAAAATTACAGCATAGAAATAATACAGTTTCCAGTGTTTAGTAGTTTCCAAATTTTAAGTATTTGGCTATTGGATTTCTTGAGACAAATAGGTTCATTAAAATATCTGAAAATTATTCTCTAGATGTAGATAATAACAGAAATCTACTGCATGCTAAAATCACCACCACTGACTTTTTGGATTGGGTGGGGGGGGGACTTTTAAGTAAACAATTTTACTATTTGAGCTTAACATGTACTTTATTGTATTTTTATATATTAAACTTAGCTTTTTTTCATGTTCATTTAGTTTGACTATACTACCAGAAGGTAAAGTGTGCATACTTATATTCATTTTAAAATTAACTTACACATATGTAAAAGTATAGTTATGTAAAAGTATAATATTTAATAGAAACATTTATTTTCCTACATTTTTATTTAAAATATTTTATTCTAATGTTATATTTTTACTTTTAAAAAATAAATCAGCCTACACTGACATCACTGTCATGACCTGACATCACATCTAGTCGGTGTCATTTGTTAAACTGTTCAACATGAGTATCATCATTACAGCCTGTGTTTGCCTCTCATACGTGCTACAGTGCATCCAGAAAGTATTCACAGTGCTTCATGTTTTCCACATTTTATGTTGCAGCCTTATTAGAAAAATGTATTAAATTCTTTATTTTCCTCAATATTCTACAAACATTACCGCATAATGACAACTTGAAAATTTATTACAAATAAAAAATGAAAAAATCACATGTACATAAGTATTTACAACCTTTGCCATGATGCTCATCCCTGAGATGTTTCTACACCATATGGTAAATTCAGTTGATTGGACATGATTTGGAAAGGCACACATCTGTCTATATAAGGTCACAGTTCACATATAAGGTCACACACTTTTACAGTTATCAGTGCATGTCAGAGCACAAACCAAGACATGAAGTTCAAGGAATTGTCTATAGACTTCCCAGACAGGACCGTATCGAGGCACAGATCTGGGGAAGGGTACAGTAAGATTTCTGCAGCATCGAAGGTTCCAATAAGCACAGTGGCCTCTCTCATGCGTAAATGGAAGAGGTTTGAAACAACCAGGACTCTTCCTAGAACAATGGGGGAGAAGGACCTTAATCAGGGAGGTGACCAAGAACCCGATGGTCACTCTGAAAGAGCATTTCACTGTGGAGAGAGGAGAACCTTTCAGAAGAACATCCATCTCTGCAGCACTCCACCCACCTATCAGGCCTGTATGGTAGAGTGGCCAGACAGAAGCCACTTCTCAGTAAAAGGTACAGTGACAGCCCCTCTGGAGTTTCCCAAAAGGCACCGAAAAGGTGAAAGAAATACTCTTCTCTGGTCTGATAAAACAAAAATTTAATTCTTTGGCCTGAACGGCAAGCAACATGTCTGGAGGAAACCAGGCACTGCTCATCACCTGGCCAATACCATAATGCTGTGGGGCAGGATCTGGGAGACTAGTCAGGATCGAGGAAAAGATGAATGCAGCAATGTACTGTAAAGAGGCATCTTTGATAAAAACCTGCAACCCAACCTTTCAACAGGACACGACCCTAAGCACACAGCCAAGACAACAAAGGGCTATGGGACAGCTCTGTGAATCAGCCAGAGCCCAGACTTGAACCCAATTGAACCTCTTTGGAGAGATCTGAAAATGGCTGTGCACTGAAGCTCCCCATCCAACCTGATGGAGCTTGAGAAGTGCTGCAAAAAAGAATGGGAGAAACTGCCCAAAAATAGGGGTGCCAATTTATAGCGTCATACTCAAAAAAGGTTTAACAAAATATTGAGCGAAGGGGGCGTGTTTTTTTCTTCTTCTTAAAAAAAAAGAAAATTTAGAAAGATTTCACACAAACTTCTTTTATGTTGTCATTATGAATTTTATTTATTTTGGAATAAGACTGTAACATAACAAAATGTAGAAAAGGTGAAGCGCTGTAAATACTTTCTGGATGCCCTGTATACCATGATCACATGATCCCCTAAATTTGAGAATAATTAAACTATGAAAATTGTACCTGGGATTTCAATTTTTCTTTTGAGTATTTCAAATTAAGTATTTTCAAAATCGCTTGGGTGTCCTTAAAAATACAAATTACAAATGTATGTAAAGTGAACTCCATTCCAGTGTTTTTAAGTTTATAATGTTAGAATGGCTAACACCACAGAACAATAAAAGTGTACAAATTTAAACTTTTGTCCAGTTTTAATGTACTGTAGTAACTCAACAGTATTTGAGAAACATATGTGATGCTTTAGCATGCTTTAAGTATTTATTAGCTGTATATCTTTAATAAATGCTATATTTATTCTGTGAGATAGCTTCTGGCCAATTGTGGCCATCTGTGAATTTATGAACTGTATTGTCTTGAGCTGCCCTGTGACTGTACATGAGACTTAGGAAGAAAATAATACGTTGTCAAATGAAAAATGTTTCAGCAGGAACGTATACCTCCATTGTGTTTTTGTGTCAGAGTTGCAGCACAATTGTGAATATCTGTTGTAAGTTATATCCAAATCCCATTTCGATAATGTATTACCTATTATATGTTTAGCACATACTCATATGCCAATGCTAAATCATAAATATAGTTGCATTCATTTCAATTCAACTTCATCCCACCAGGGCACAATCCAGAGACAGTTATATTCATTACTGGCAAACTATACATGATCAAATTTAGAATGAATCCAATGTTCAGCGTTCATCACATAAAATATCTTGTCAATTTTCTCAAACCTTATTTTGTGATAGAGTCCAACCCACTTACTAAAAGCACATTTAAATGTTAATAACTGCATGGTGAAATCCTTGATATTCTTTGTTTGGGAAAGAGAATAAGCACTATACACTATAAGAAATTTACACTACTAAAAACTGCTCCCATTCCCTTAAACACTTTCAAACATTCCCATTTGTGCCAGTGGGTTCCATTGTCCTATGAACCATCATTTGTTGCCTTCTGAATAAAGACTGTCTGGCTCACAGCTTAAATATTGAAGCAAACTAAAAACTAACCATCAGACTGGATTCATTCACTTCTGCTCAGTGGTGCGTCAAGCAGAGGGGGCCTTAGGTGGGAACCAGAGAGCAAAAAGTTCACTTCATACCACACAGTGCCAAGAGAAGGGGGAACACGACTACTCTGGAGCTCTCACAGTGGCAAGTTGCCCATTTTATACCAACTTATTGCTCGTAGTTTTAGTGCGATTGTCTTGGTTTGGAGTGGTGTGACTGTTACAATTTTAGATCATTTTTGGTCATTTTTTATTTTTATTCAGGTTGATGAACAATTTTTCGGCTTTTGACATCAAGGCAGGGTTGACAATAAGGGTTATGGCTGGAGTTAGTGATTAGTTTTATATGGTCTGAATATATGCTGCAAATCATTGTTTTGTTACCAATTGCGACATTCAAAATACGACAACATCAACCAAATTTAATGCCATAATAGGCCTCACTGACTCACCTTATTTATTCCTTCTCAACTCCCTTTTGCTCTCCTCGTTTATAGCGTTGACTGTTTACGATGGGTGACTGGAGTTTCTTGGGCAACATCCTCGAGGAAGTCAATGAGCACTCGACGGTGATCGGCCGGGTGTGGCTGACTGTGCTCTTCATCTTTCGCATCCTGATCCTCGGCACTGCAGCCGAGTTCGTATGGGGTGACGAGCAGTCAGATTATGTCTGCAACACACAGCAGCCCGGTTGCGAGAATGTCTGCTATGATGAGGCCTTCCCCATTTCACACATACGTCTATGGGTTCTGCAGATCATCTTTGTCTCCACTCCATCACTGGTATATGTGGGCCACGCCGTGCACCATGTCCACATGGAGGAGAAACGTAAGGAACGTGAGGAGGCAGAGCTGATCCGGCAACAAGAAACAAATGAAGAGCGGCTACCAATTGCTCCCGACCAGGGCAGTGTTCGTACCGCCAAAGAGACCAGCACCAAAGGCAGCAAGAAGTTCCGCCTGGAAGGCACACTGCTCCGCACCTACATCTGCCATATCATCTTCAAGACGCTCTTTGAGGTAGGGTTTGTCGTGGGCCAATACTTCCTGTACGGCTTTCGCATCCTGCCTCTGTATAAGTGCAGCCGCTGGCCCTGTCCCAACACAGTCGACTGCTTTGTGTCCAGGCCAACTGAAAAGACCGTCTTCATTCTCTTTATGTTAGTTGTGGCTTGTGTCTCACTCTTCCTCAACTTTGTAGAGATCAGCCACCTGGGCCTCAAGAAGATTCACTTTGCATTTCGGCAACCAGCCCAGCCTCAAATTGAGGGATCAGGTGAGAAGCCTTCCCTAGCTGCCTCCTCTATTCAAAAAGTCAAGGGCTACAAGTTACTGGACGAGGACAAATCAGTATCACGCTTCTTTCCCCTGACTGAGGTAGCTGGCATTGAGGCTGGGTGTGTGTCCACATCCTATAAGCCATTTGGAGAAAAAACAGATGGAGCAACAGCGCCCAGGGAAGACATGTCTAAGATGTATGACGAGACGTTGCCTTCTTATGTTCAGACTACCATGGCGGGGCCGAGAGGAGCTACTGGCGTTATTCGGGTGGACGAGGACGAGATGCCTGCAGAAGAAGACGTGGAAGCCACTGAGACGATAGAGGACACGAGACCCCTTAGTAGTCTGAGCAAGGCTAGCAGCCGGGCGAGGTCAGATGACTTAACGATATAAAATTTACTTAAAATGTAATGATAGGAAAGTGTAATCCTACTGAAGAAAGTGTTAGAAGGTCATCTTGCTCTTTAAACATGCTGTGCAATTTTTCCCAAGAATACTTGAGTTCAATAATTCTTCATAGAACAGTAAGTTTTCACTGTGCTAATAAACCAAATTGGAAACAACTTACTATATGTGCAACCAAAAGAAAGATAATTAGTAGGATTCATAAGATTATGAGCAATAAGGCCTGTTATATATAAGCCAAAAAAAAAAATCACATTTTCTATCCAGAATTTTAATTTCATTTTCTGATCTAAGTAGTCAAATTCTTTTTTTAGTTTAATGTTGTATGAATGTTTTATTACTATTGTTTTGGAATTTCAGCAGATAATCTTTGTAATGCTGTCAGGGTAACATCATTTTAACCTCAATAACTCATTCAAATACCAAATACAACAACTGATCAGTACTAGTTTCGTTCTGTGCATGTATAGTACTGTGCTTTCTGTAGTATCCAGTATGGTTCATGCTGCATTTACGCGAGACATGCAAAAAAGTGCCAAGTATTTATATGTATAGAACACTATATTTCTATATAAAATTATTTTAAAAAATGCGTAATTGTTCTGTGTAGTATAACATCTTGTTTGCTTTTATCCTCTAGAGATTTTAACCAGTTTAGCCAAAGAAATTAGTATTTAATCCCTCTATGCATGCATGAGGATGATAAAGAATGTGCTAAATAAGCACAACATAGTGTTAAACAAGAGACAGTTAAAAAAAAATCAACTACAACAAACGGGCACCATAGACAACCAGGCATCCTCATTCTAGATAAAACATTCTACAGTTAGATGTTTAAGACAATTTATTCTGCTTGATACATCAAGTTAATCAAACTATAGCAATAGACGTAGAGTACATGCTTGAGGTGTTGTAGCTTATTGGTTTAGGAAATACTTCATTTTAGTAATTTGCTTTTATCTACAACATAATTCTTGCAAGCTTTAGATCACTGTTGAGCACTTTTTTCCCCTAACTGTCATCAGTGTCATTTAATAATTTGACTTTATTTTAAACCTTATCATTTTACATAATCGATGATGCTGAAATCAAGTTCCTGCACTGATTAAACACCAAATTTCTTAAAAGAATTATTACAAATAATAAGCACATGGCTAAATAATTTCACAGTTTTTGCTCAGTAATTTTATAGATTATTTCTGTTGGTAATATATTTTTTTCAAAACCCTGTCTTAAAAAGAATACCAGTACTGTAAACTATGATTATCCCTATCAAATTCATGCAGAGAATATTCAGTGTAAATTCCCGATGGCGTGTAACTTGGAAATAAAAGCCCTATTAAAGACTTGAATTTAAACAAATAATTGTTTTGTGTGGGTTCTGTGTGTGTTAATGCACCTAATCATTAATTCATAATAAATTTTTGGTGATTGTTCCGGCGTCTTAACATATACAGTGGTGGCCAAAAGTATTGAGATATAAGTGAAATTTTATGTTTTATTGACATTCTCTCTCTCTCTCTCTATTTCTTTTTTAGATATTAAAATCTAACTAAGAATAATGTGTTATTTTATGTAATGAATTGCTTAACAAGACCAGCTGATTGTAATTATCACAGCTAGGGCCGCTGGGGCGCAGCCCCCTGAAAGTTAGGCAGAGAAGAATGCTACTTTAACATGTAATTATTTAACATAATAATTATTCATTTTAATAATTAAATAAAGTCATTCAGTCACAATATTCCACTGTATTTCTTAATACAATTTATTTACAATAAAAAAAATCTAAACTGTATTATGTTTATTTGTGTTCGTGTACACGGGGCACAGGACAAACGAGTGTCTATGTAGGCACGTACATTTTTGAAAAGCATGTGATTTGAGGCTGAGCTCTGATTGGATTTTTTGAAATCATCTTTGGGATGCAGCACTGTGCGCCCTGAACCCTCCCACTTTTGTTCTTAGCGAATCAGTATTGGACGCTCATGTGATTGGACCATTCTTAACGAGTCTTATTAACGGTCAGCCGATTGTTAGTTAATGTGTTGAATAATGATTGAAGTGGAAGCAGCTAAATATGAGAGAAAATTCTGTAATTTCATTGCCAAAATACCCCTTCGCAAGGCGATCGGACGAAGAAAGAAAAAACGTTAAAGAGCTTGGATCAGAGCGATCTGATCTTCTAATTAAGAAGCAGTCAAGTGATCGGGGCCGAGCTTACACTCAGTGCTTTTCCAGCAATTCTTATGGCTATTTACAGGCGATTATTAAAAGTTTAATTTAAATTTTGTTTGCACCAGCCGCCGCTGCTCTTCAGCCAGGTAAGAGGTAACCAGGTAAGGCTAGGTGAGAAATAATTAGTGACGTCACCTTATGTACAGAGGGAAAGCTATAATACATGGCGTATGTTGTCTTAATGCTTTTGGCAATGCTATGCTATTCACTATTCAACTATAGAAATATATATTTGACAAATCGTAAAAAAATCTGTAATCACAAGTACAACTTGTGACCAGATAGAATGATCCCAGCTCTACGTGTTGAGCTTCATGCATAAATCTTCACACATGTGGTTTGCTCATTTGCAACTTTGTTTCACACATACTTGGGCGGAGAGCCGCACTAAGCAAGGCTTTATCTTTACATCTTAACAGCAGCTTTATCTAGTCACACTAACTGTACTGTTTACATACTGTGTAAATGCAAATTAATTATATTCTAAATATTTCGTTTAAATATTTTTTCATACCGACACATTCATTTTTTTCTGTTGTAATCTATCAATCAACACAAATAAAACTGAATAAACTTAATGATTAGTTCATTCTTTGCAGCATGTTTCAGCATGAGCATTAGTTATCCAAAGATGAAAAACTATTGCTATGAAAAGCTCAGTGAGCTTCGAAATGTGATCAGTAGATCCTAGTAACTGATCATATAGATTATACTGATTTCAAATCTATGTGCTAACCCTTTTTTTCAAATATAAAACAAAAATAAATCCATATAAGAAGGTATGGAAAGTCTCTCAATGGGAGAGTTCAAAGGTGAAAGCCACTGATGGAATTATGGGAAATATTCTGTGAAATGATGAGACAAAATCTTTGGAAAACTTTTTGGAAGGTTTGCATTCTGGCGTAAAAACTAACACAGGATTTCGTAAAAAAAAAGAACATCATACCAACAGTCAAACATGGTGGTGGTAGTGTGATAGTCTGGCAAACTCCATGCACACACTGCTAACGACAACCTACAGTGCCACCAGTTATGAAGGTTATTTGTGTTGTGACTGTGTTGTTCCAAATGTCTGACTAAAACATTAAAGCAAAGTTAAGTGCCATACAAGCAAGACCTGCCTGTTTTTGACCTGTTTTCGACTTGTTTTCGGTTGCTACCCTTAATGGCAACAGCTGCAATCAAGCATTTTCTATAACTGCCGGCGGCCTTCCTGCTAAATTATCACTACACTTTTAGAAGGTGCTGTAATAGGGTCATGGAAGATAATATACATTATATATATTATATATATAATATACTGAAGATAATATAATGAACTGTGTTTTTTTTTAATATAGGTAAAGATTTTACCAATTCCTTGTTACATTTCTGTCATTCCAAGAGATGCAGAACAAAACCATCAGATTCAGTACATTATGCTCTAACATAAATAAAAAATTTAAGATAATTAAAAAATGAATGTATAATTATCATCAAATTGTCAACGTTAATTAAAGATGAAACATCATCTAATATTTTAGCACTGTTTTCTATATTTCCACCTCCCTTTTTCTTTTCTCCCTACTGAAAAGACTCTACCAGTTTTCCAACTGAAAAATTTTCAACATTTTTTTTGGTCATGTGTCTGATCGTTTGCATTATCCTGGTTCTAATGTACACGCTTGCAATCTTGTTCTATAAAGAGATACATGTATGGTGAGTATCACAGGTTCATAAAAATAAATATCCTTAATTAATATCATTTGTGTGGTAGCTTATCATTTTGTAAAATGTTTGCCGTTGCAAGAAAAACAGTGAGGAAAAGTTTTTCAGTAAGTTTTTTTTACCTTTTTTTAATAGAAATTTTTAAAGAGGTTCTTAATCCAGTCTTTGTAAAACCCAAACCTCTGACTGACATTTTTTTATGGTGATTAATATGACTTTAAATATTGACAATAACAGATTATATGCAATAAAATTGTTGTTATATCAACAAGTTTTTTTTTATTCAACAAGTAATTTTGCATTTTTAAATTCAGCCTTTTTCTGCATATTATACAAACTAGAGGCAACAGCATATTATATATATATAATATGTACTTATGTACTGTATATATATATACTACCGTTCAAAAGTTTGGGGTCACTTGCAAATTTCTTTGTTTTTGTTTAGTGATTTATTTTCTAC
>JAOVVB010000028.1:7819797-7850486 GCA_028570985.1 Heterobranchus longifilis | reverse complement strand
TATATTTAGAATGCTATTTGACTCTTGGAAACATCAGCGGTTCTGCGATTGATTTCATACCCATCTGTTGGGAGACGTTCTCTTGTCTTCGCATGATTGATCTCAGATATTCTCCTATATTATTATCCTGTGATAAAGGTTTTGTGGGCAGTGAAATGTTCAAGCTGAAACTGTGGAAGATGGGTAGAGGTTTTTTTTTCTTTTCTTTTTTCTTTTTTTTTTTTTATATGTGCACTGAAATAGATGTCTTTAGGCGGGGTTCAGAGCTTTTAGTGGTGAGGCCTGCTGATTTTCCAGCCACACCAAATCTGCTAAAGTGCTGCTCCAGCCGTTGCATGAGACAAATCTGAAGGACGGAGGACTGCTGACTGTACAGTAAGTTTTTATTTCTTATTTTCTCAGGACGGAGGTTCGTGTAAAGCCGTGCGTATTTGCGTAGAAATTTGTTCAATCTGATGTCCGGCACATTTCAGCTGGATATCATTCTATCAAAATATTATTCACATATAGTAATATGGAACTTATGTTCTTGGGATAGATAGTGTTGAATCCAGTGATTTATACAGTAAACACCACAGTTGCCCGCATTTTCCAGTGATGTGTTCCAGAAAAGCTTTCCATGAATCAGACTTCTGTTTCTTGCACATGCTCCTTTCTAAGGAAGTTCTTTCTAAGAGTTTTGAGGGAGTGTAAAATTTCAAACACTTCTCTCCCAAATGTTGATCCTTGTCCCCCCCCCCATTGTAGCAGTTTTCACAAGCTCATGTGTTAAAACTTCGATATTTATTATTGTTGGAAACATTTGAATGGAATTCGTTCTTGAACGCAGGAAGCTTCTGAGAACAAAAGAGTTCGAGGAATTTAGAAATAGATCTTTTGGTGTTGCTTCATTTGATTATTGGATAGATTAAATTTACACAAATATTTTTATTAACATATTTTTATTACAAGAAGCTCATGCGGGTTCGAAGGTATTCACCCTTCTGTGCATTTAGCATTGCAATGAGATCTTCCTTCCCGATCGGTGTATTGACGTCCTTTTGTGTTTTGTTTTTCTACAAAATGTCGGAAACGCCAAAGAATTTAATTCATATTGATGTAGTGTAAATCATGTACGGTAAATTGGAAGTTTGAAATCAGCACATATAATGGAATTTCCAGACAATAATCAAGACACAGGATTTAATTATGATAAAGAAAGATAGTTTCTTTTACGTTGCTGAGGTGAAATATTTTTTCATCAATACGCCATTGTTGTTATTGGCAGAACCAGTGGTGTAACTTTGGTGTCTACTTTGTGTGGGTTGAGATCTCCACCCATGTAGGGGGTATCCGAGGGGGTGATTAAGACTGTTGGTTGGCCATTTATTCATCCTCTTTTCATTGTGTATGCAAATCTCACACAGGTCCAGACGGGTGGTTTATTTTTTTTGATAATGCCAATGATGTTTATTTCCAATGACGTAATGCCAATGACGGTTAATTTTTCGCTAATTGGCAATGATGTTGAATTGAGAAAGCCAACCACTTTATCATGTTTTGTAGTTAGAACTTAAATTCATAATTATGATATGATATTAAATAATTAAATAAGTTATATCTGTGAGTAGAACCTCCAGAGGATAGTCCTAGTCTCAACTGGTGGAAAGGTTCAAAAGTTTGCTTAAAAAGAAAAAAAGGCCCTCTCACTTGCACTTTTCTTAAAATTAAGAACTTTCAATTTTCTTAGAGACTAATTTGCTATTTAATTTTTTTTTTGATTGAGTGCCAGACTTGCCGGTCTTTTGATGAAGACTTTTTTCTTTAAATCATAGTCGGATCTCTTTGGCTATGCCATGATTGTGCGCTTGTCTCTCATGGCTTTGCATGCCTCATTAAAAAGAGATTTGTTAAGAGTCACAGATTATTTTTTTGGCTCTGTTTATGTCTGTGTATGGTTTTATAAGAATCACGAATAAACAGCCTAGATATTATTACATAGAGTTGTTCAACTTAGCAAACATACAACACCACATTTATTTATTTTTAAATACATTTTGGAGTAAATCCAGGACTAAGCCCCAGTAATGAAAAGCAATTTTGTTACTACTAGAATATTTTTTGTTTAATGTTTCCCAAAGCATTGCAGAAATTAGGATTATCGTAACTGAAGAAGAGAGAGAGAGAGAGAGAGAGAGAGAGAGAGAGCTGTATTTGATGCTTGTGCTGACATCAAGTGATGCTCTTTGTGCTTCGATGCTTTTAGAAAGCTTGGCCTAGATTATTTAACAAGGACATCCGGAATTAGCAAGGCTCATACGTTACTTTTTCTTCTGCTGAAAAAGTTTAGTGTGTGTGTGTGTGTGTAGTGTTACATGAGTGTGTGTGATTTGACTGTGACTCAGACAGCTATATATATTTATAGACTGTAAGTCTGTAGGATAGGGTTGTTTAGGTCATCCTACCAATGATTAAATGCATTACCATAAACTAGGAGTCAAAGGTTTGGACACACCTTCTTAATTCCATGATCTTTCCTGATTTTCATTTCTTTTTACATTGTAAAACAATGCTGAAGGCATCCTTCATAACGACTCTAATCTGAGGTGCTGTTAACTGGGGATTACTGAGGCTGGTAAGTGTAGATGTCTTTATGAGCTAGTTTCATCATTGAGCTTGATGGGTTTTACAAATGTAATTGACAATACTCTTCTTGCAAGATCCGTTCCCGGACAGCTGACCTTGTCTTAAAATAACAGTGGATGACTGTTGTTGTTGTTGTTACTTAATTACGTAATGCCATATGTGTTATTTGATAGTTTTGAAAAAAAAATCCTTGGACTTGTGTCCAAACTTTTGACTGGTACTGTACTGTGTTTTCTATGTAGAAATGTAATTAATCTTTAATTAATCTGATTATGTAAGTGACAAGTAAATAACAGCATTTTTTTTTAAACTTACCCAAAATATTTTACATTATCTAAATTCCAGAATGTCATGGGGGTCTGATTTCTATTTTAGAGTACTGTTATTGGTCACAGTGGAATTGGGATGGAGACTTACAGTCTACGAATAGCCGGAGCACCAACAGCTCTCCAACTACAACTTTAGAAATCTGCTATCTGAACAGCCTTCCCCGCCCAAAGATTAAAGAGTCTCCAGCTAAAGTCAAACTGTTAAAAAATATTACATATGAACAAATTTTTGGTAAATGTGTTAGGCAGGGGTGGATTATGTGCAAAGGCAAGGCTAGGCAAGGGAAAAAAATGTCCTTTAAAAGTTTTTTTTATCCCTTATACTTCGCACAACAGGTGAAAAGAATTTTAAGGGCTGTACTTTTGAAATCCTATCACTTGTTATTCCTCCTGCCGCCTTAAATGATCTGGGTGAAGCGAACCCTAAGCGTCCACCCAGGATCAGATTTTAGCTCATGTCTGATCGCCCTTCTATTTTTGCTTTGTTCTGAGGGCCAGTTGGTTGGGCTGTGCCTGATACTTTCAGCATTGAAGCGATTGCTGTTTTTTCTCCTCTAGGTTTTTATGAGGATGGCCCTGTGAGCAAATGAGCGGGGAGAAAGGTCCGACGAGGCGAGCGTTTATACACATCCGTATCCACCCACAGATCAAGGTTGCTCTCCACTAAGCAATTAAGAGTTATAGTCAGGGAGGGAAGGGCCACATGAGCTAGCCTGCATGCCAGTCGGGTCGAGGAGCTTTATTTAAAGTGTGTGGTTACACACCCACACACCCACGAGTTTGTCATTTTTCTCTTTTTTTTATGTGGATGCAATATTCTGTGCTGCAATTTGTAAAAGTAGAGTGATGCTGTGTGTCTTTAAAATTAGTTTTTTCCTGTCTCTTTCTCAGTTTATATCAATCACACACATACACACTCGTCGAGGTTCAGCGAGGTCGGGGGACATCTCCAGTTGCTGGCTGCCGGCCTGCTGCAGTCTGTGATAAGCTGGTATCTATTTCGATAGCTGTACACACACATGGCAGAGTGGCATGATTGGTATTTAAGATTACTAACAGCATAGTGAATGCCTTTTCCCAGTGTCAGATTTAGAGTGGACACAACACACGCCACAACCCATCAAAGAGTAGCTTCATTTCTCTCTCCCCCCCTCTCTTTCTCTCTCACTCGCTCACTCGCTCTCTCAGTGCTGCTATGTCCTACTTTCCCTGGGCTAATTAATAGCAGATGTACTGGGCTATACCATTGTTATAGATGTGACATATGAACTCATGTTGACCTGCAAATTGCCTCACTTGCCGTGCAAGCTTAATATCCGAACAGCACAGTGTGACACACATACCTGGTAATGTGACTTTACAGGGACCAGACAGACTAATATCTAAGAACAATACATTCATTTTTATGTTACAGTAGATAGGTTAAGCAGTTTATCAGAATTATGGACCTAAGTATTTTTGGTGGATGACACATTTTCATCAAACATTTTTAAGAGTTTAATCAAAAACATCATACGGGCATAACAATTAAAGAAACTATTTGTTTTCAAAAGTACATCAGTAAGGAATCTTGGGTTGAAAGTTCAGGAATTTATGTTTCAAGGTGGTGTGAACCAACAGAAATAAATATAAGAATACATTAGGAAATGTTTAAAAGCAAATATAGACATTAGTGGTAATTTTCTATGTAATTGCCAAATGACATTGACTGGTGCACGAATGGTACCGAATGGTGGGACATGATTATGAATATGGCTGTAAAATACTTCCAGAAATATTATCAGACTGGTTCATGTTAGTTATCCAGTCAACAATAGCGGTGAAGATTGGAATCATTCATACATAGATATACTGTACCTTGAAAATACTCTTTGTCATGTTAGCTAGCCTGCTAGTGGTAACAATGGCTTCATTGATAAAATGTGAATAGTCTCTCAGAAATCCTGTCAGGTCAGTTTATGTTAACTAGCCAGCTAGCAATAACAGTGGAAATTATACACATAGATTCCATACAGGATTTAGCCAATGCCTTTATCCAGAATGACTAACTAATCCACCCCATGTAATATAATCACGAGGTGCCGATTCGATTAATAGTGTATCTGTAGGTATCACGATTTTGAAAATATCCCGATTCGATATTACATCTTTTCTGATTTTGGTACAATGTTAAAACTTTTAACCTTTGTTAATTTCTTACTCGAAAGTTTTATATCTTAGCCTTATTCAACCACTTTGCATCTGAATTGAACATGAGTAATTAGATGTAGTCCATTCCTTATAACATTAGTTAACGCTCGACTAATTAACGTTTAATTAACGCATGGGGTATTTTGAGACTGGTGTAAGCATGTGTAACGAGTGGGTTTGAGACTAATTCGCTCACAGAGTTTGTAGAACAAAGGAAGATCGGAGGCTTTTTAACGCGCAGGACTCGGTTATATACAGCGTGATCCGTCATGATCTAGCTAAAAAACAGCTAAATCTGGTCACTGGCTGATCGACCGGTGCATTTCTATCATAAATATAATAAATAATTTCAAAATTGATGTTGGAGTCAGTGTGGCGATACATGAATCAGCACAGAAAAGACTCACAATTCCTAACTGAATCGATTTTTTTCCCATCTCTACTTACTACATGCTTTATAGTCTCTATCAGAAACGTGTCCTCGTGCGAATTTAATAAGTCAGGAAGAAGAAATAAAACGTTGGAAATTTTTATCAGAAATCCTGTTTGAGTATTTCAGGCTAGCTTCCCAGCTAGTGATAACTTTTACATCCTGAAAATTCTGTCAGAAATCTGGTCAAGTTAGTTTAGATTAGCTAGCATTAGTAGTGCTGAACATAAATATTTATGGATATTATTTCTCCCTTATATATAACCCTTCTCGAAATCAGGTTAGTGCATGAGAGTTAGCTAGCCTATAAAATCTATAAAACCAATGCACACGTCTTCTTTTTTCCTACTTCCATAGATAGCACACATAGCAACATCACATTTTTTTAGCTGAAGAACACACGACTGGCTAAAGTGAGATCCTTACTAACACTACGAAAAGCAGTTATGCATCACCGATGATGAACAATGACGTCGTTCAGGCGTAACTGTGGACGTCTTTGTGTGTGCTACCTCAGAAAGAGACTGTGATAAACACAGGCATGATTCTATAATTATTCCATAATTTATTCCATAGATCTTTCACAGTGATTGCATTAGGAGGCAATCAGAAGCCTTGTGACAATCAGAGATGCATAAACGTTAGTTTTTCATCTGTGGTTTGTAGATCTCTGAAAGAAACACACTGATCATTGCTTCACTATGTGTGTTGACCACAGAGAATAATAGCAGCTGTGGAGGCTTTTAGCAGCTTGCCAGTGCTGGAGAAACTGCTGGTGCCCTTCCAGGAAAACAATACTTACACACTCGCCTGTCAAATCAACCGCTCTAATTTCTCTCTCTCTCTCTCTCTCTCTCTCTCTCTCTCTCTCTCTCTCTCACACACACACACACACACACACACATATCTATATATCTATCTATCTATCTATCTATCTATCTATCTATCTATCTATCTATCTATCTATCTATCTCATACACACACAAAGATACACACTCTTTACAAGAGTAGATACACACTTGTCTTTGTTTCTGCTCCATCTGTGTCTCGTGCATCATGATTTCATATTTAACAGCAATATCAGGTACATGGCAGCTGTTGAATGTAGGCATTAACACTGCTTTGCTGATGTACCGCATCCTAGTTGTGGTGTGAGTTGTTTTGGACACTCACTTAGCATATTTCAAAGGTTGAGCTGTTTTTAAACACAAAATACAACAATGTAAAAAAAAATACCTAACTCTATTGCAGTCAGTAACAGTTTTCTGCTTCTCTATCCCTGTTATAAATATGACTGAAAGTAACTTGTTTTAAAAACCTATTTACGTTTGCTCATATCCCTTGCCAACTAGCATTTAACACCATTTACAGTATGTATAATAGGGATGGGAATCACCAGGGACCATACGATACGATATTATCACGATATCACGATAGAATTTAATCCCGATTAAATTCTGTTCAGATTTTGTTACAATTCTAAACAAAAACTTAGCAAATACTTTGCTCGTACCACACAGGATGCTGGGAATAGTTTAGAGCACACCACCTGTAGGATTATAGAGGAACTGTTACTTTTTATGACAACACCTCAACAGCTAATATTAAAAGTAAAATTGTTAAACATTTAAGAATGAAACCTAAAAGCCACTCTGACACTTCTGACAGGTTAGCTGAGGTTAGCTTGCTGATTACGGTTAGATATAAAAAAAAATATAACCATTTATGAATGTGACCTAAAAATCCTCTCAGGAATCCTGTGAGGTTACTATAGCTAATGTTAGCTAATACTAGCCATATTAATATTAGCAGTTGGAATTATTTACAAAGGTAGCAAGAAATCCTGTTCCAAATGTTATTTTCCATTAAGGAATGTTGTTAGCGTGAGAATCTGAACAAAATGTTTTAAAGCTTTAGCATATGTGTTAACCGCTTCCTGTGAACAACTCATAAGTAACTTAGGCCAGGTTTGTATAAAATATAAGCGAACCCAAGCACCATTTTGTAATGTTTTCTGGCTTTTATCACATTGTAAAATCAATTTAAACATACCACTTTTAGCTGTAAGTACTGAATATTAATGTCATTGCTAAACAGTCCTAAATAAGGCATAGCTTCTGAATTGCTCTCAGTATTATAAGATCAAAAGAAACCGCCTTTGCTCTTTGTGGAGAAGCTCAATTACATGCCGAGTGAAGTGGGGTGAACATGCAGCAGTTAATTAAACCCTCCAGAGGGGAATTTCGAAAAGCGTGAACGCCTCTACTGTTTTCTTCTGCAGTCTCAGCCCTCTTTTACACCCAGCAGTGGATGATGTCATTGTGCCTTGATGATGGCCTTAAGGCTTATTTAGCTTTTGAGAACAATGCACTGTTGGACAGGGTCCTGGTTGGGAAGGGCCCCCATCTTACCATCACAGATTACTTCCTCTCATGAAAGCAGCAACGGCATTATGGGTTGAATTTTACGAGTAAATCTTGTAGAAATTGGTAGCATCTATGTTGCATTAATTGCATTTGCTTATAATTGCAAATCCATTACTTTACAAAACTACAGTATATACAGAATGTGAACCTATGTATGTTGTTTGTATACTAATTTATTGTCTTTTAAATACACTGTGGTCTAATTACATTTACAGCTGGCCCTGTGCTCCTGTAAATGCTTCATGCATCTGCATCGGGAGTTGAAAGTGGTGTGAATTTGACACAAGGATTATCGACGTATGTGTTGCATCTGGTGGAAATTCTAGGTCATATGTTGCGTAGTACATCATGTTGCATGTTTAAACAGTTTTTGTCCCATTTTTAAAGGCAATTCTGACCACAAGAGATTTCTTCCTCTTGTTAATGGAAGGAAGGGTGGGTGGGAGGACATTGATTTATTCACGTTGCGGTGAGAATAATAGCATGATGTCACACGTTTCAATACGCTTATGCCGAAGTATGTTTGCAGGAGCTGCAGTACGTGTGATGCATGGACTTTTACACATCATCCGACATAATCTGAATAAAAATGAATTGAGTGCGTAATCACTGAAATGATAAAGTTTTCTGTTTGAAGCATGTTTATAAGGCATCTTTTTGAAAATTGTAAATTGTAGCAGGCTAAGGTAAAGCTTTCCAACGCTTAGTTTCTTGGTAACAAGCTGAATTAACTTCAAGCGAGAGAAAATACCCTGGTGTGGAAAGTCCTATTTATAGCTGTTATAAAGTAAGTGATAACAAGAAAAAAAGTCACACCATAATGGTGTAAGTAAATAATTACAATGTTTGGGACTTTTATTACAGTACAAGAAAACGATTAACGTTGGGGTGATGATCATGTTTTTGTTACCTTGCACATTTACACGGATAGTTCAGTCAGAAACCCGTATATTTATGTTACTTGCTATATTTGTGCTACAAGTACATGTTCATGTCAGTGAGAACCAGTGGCCTTGGGGGAATTGAAGGCATGGAGATGGTTGTAGAAAAACAAAGTGTCTCTTCCTGTTTTTAAAACATGGGAAACACTCCCAGTTCTCCCAGTCCTCTACTTCTTAATGAAAGAGTGCAGTGATTTAATGATGTCTGAGTAACACAGCATGTGGGAAAATTACTGCTTAAAAATTACATATTATACATGTGTATGAGATAACAGGAAGAGTGTAATGGATGTGTCAGCGAATTAAAATTCACATGCCTTGTGTGTGTGCTTCGCCTGCAGGTGTATCTCATCAATGTCACTTACTCCGATTCCACGTCCCATATTATTTACCGGAGATACAGCAAATTCTTCGACCTTCAGGTAGGAATTTGTTTATATGCACTTACACACACACACACACACACACACACACACACACACACACACACACACACACACACACACACACAGACATCAATACCTCTTATTTTCACTAATTTAACACAGTGAAAGGTAAGGAATTTCCACACACACATACAATGCAGTAAGATTTTACAGCTTTGGGATCATGACAATCATTTATTAGTCAAGCTAATCAGAATAAAGGCTTCAGTTTGTGAAGGAGCAAGATTTGTGAAGGAGCAAGATTTGGAAGAAACGGAAAATCTTCATGTGGTCCGATGAGTCTAGGTTGACTCTTCCAGAGCGATGGGTGTGTCAGGGTAAGAAGGGAAGAGCATAAATTTATGCACCTATCATTCATAATGGCCACCGTACAAGCCTCTGGAGATTATTATGAGCCTCTGGAGTGTTATGATCTGGGGTTGCTTCAGTTGGTCAGATCTAGGCTCAGCAACGTTATGTGGCGGTAAAATAAATGCAGCTGATGACCTCAACGTGCTGAATGATTAGGTTATCCCACCTATAGGTCTTTTTGTTTCTTCATTGATGTCCCTGTGAAGATTCTCAGTCATCCAGGTGAGGTTAATGTGTGGTTGAATAAACTATAGGAATGTGCGACATTTACTTTTTTTTTTGTTTGTATATACAAATACACACAGGATTTCAAAAATGCAAATATCCAGCCATAGTTTGCCCCACTCGCTTTCTGTCAGTCGCTGATAATGAGTTAGAAGTCAGAGATGATAAATTGTATAACATTTTGTGTGTTTAATATGCATTAGAGCACTCCTTCGCTTGCTTACTGCCACACTGATTGGCAGCGTATTTGATAAATGGCTTGGAAAGGAGGTGAATTTAATTTTGTTTAATGTAGCATGCAGTACTGACAGGTGCAGATTACTTTTATAAGCAAATTTAATACAGTACATGCTCCTATGCGGTACAATATTTCTCTTATGTTGGAGAACTTTAAGACAGTCCTCGTAAACTAGAGTTTTGGAAGACAGCTGAAGGGGAGTGCATGAGCTCAGCCCAGTCCCCCGGGTTTTAAGTTTGTGTGAGTGTGTGTAAGGGTGTGCGGTTTAGGACATGCATGTGAGAAGGTGCATATATTAAATCTGCTTTTAAATAATCCATAAAAAAACGAGTCTGGGGCTTATATTCTTTGGGCAGAGTTAAAAAAAATCTGGATTTTGTCACGATAGATTTTATCACATTATTTTAATCTGTGATCAGGCAGAAAGATTGCTTTTTATATATATAAGTAATATTTTGTTCACATATTAATTTAGCATATGTATAAAAGGACTGTTTTATTCTTGTAACTGTTAGGATTACACTGATCAGCTACAACGCTAAGGTGAATTCAATAACAATGATTATCAGTTATATAACAGTAAACTGGTGACAGAATCATGGGAACCCAAGGCTCATTTATGCCTGTGCGGACCATTCGATCTGACTCTACAGAAAAGCGCATTTATTATAAATTGCTGAATAAAGTTAATGCTGGCTATTATAGAAAGGTATCAGAACAGTCAGTGCATCACAGCCTGCTGTGTATGGAGCTTAGCAGACAAAGAGATCAAGATTGTTGATCCGGCCTCCAAATTCCCCAGATCTCAATCTGATAGAGCAGCCATGAAATGCACCAGACAAACAAAAGTCCTATTCATGGAGGACCCACCCTGCAACCCACAGCACCCAAAGGATCTGCTGCTAATGTCTCCACAAGACCTTCAGAGGTCTTGTGGAGTCCCAGGGGCACAAGGGGAACCTACAGTACACAATATGGGGCTTAATGTTTTACATTAAAGTCTCATTTTATGTATAATTTTCAGTGCTATTTTTGTACATATTGCTCGAGTTTTATATATGTTTTATGTCTATGTATATCTAGATATTTGTGTGTGTGTTTGTGTGCATGTGTGTTTCCCTATCATCCATATTGAGTTAGCTATTTTAGGCCCATATGAGACTATGAAAAGAGCCCACTGTGTTTCAAAGGAAGCCATGTTCCCACCATGAAGGTGGATCTAGCTTCAAAGCCTCCATTGATAAGCTACAGCGGAGCTGCTGACCTCACATGCCAAACTTTAACTCCACAGTTAAACTTTTACTCCAGCTTGTGTAATGCTCACTCTAATAGGGGATGGCGAGGGAAGATTACGGTGTTTTAATATATAGCTTGTGGTCTGCTTTGATAAAATGAAAGATGGATTCAGATCATGTTATTAGAGCTCAGTGCACTTTATTACTTATAGGCTTTTAGTCATAACTAGCTGCTGTCGTTTGAGTTGTGCGGAGTAATTCTTGCCAAATATTACTAGGGAAAATATAACTCACCGCTGATTCAGCACTTTCGGACCACTCCCTATTGTGTTCTGTTCCATTTAAAACAAAAGCACACCTGCTGTTAAGGAATAAGAGTTTTGATTATATTATTTTTTAAATCACACAGCAAAGGTCATCAGTGTATAGGGTACTGGCTAACATTGTGCCAGCTGGACAGTAAAAATGCGCACTTTCCTGCAGGCTCTATCCTTTGCTTGCTGCACGATCGTTGAATAGATGCCATGTTTGGAGGCATCTCTGTAATATTTTGGGTCTATATCACGAAGCGCTTGCCAGGCTGCAGTGTTGTTGCTTTTCCCCCTGAGGATTTCTTTGATGATTCAGGCTTGTTTGGCCAGCTTCTTGCTCATACTGGATTAGAGCCTTTCCACTGTAAAACATTTATGTGCCTGAAGTTATCCCGCTTTTAGTAACATGCACAGAACTAGAGAAAATGAGAGTAATATCAAGATGGCCTCGATAAATTTGGAACAAGCAACTGTATGCATGTTACATTGTCACAAATTGCATTTATGGAGTTTTTATCTTGGTTACTGATTAATGATTTCATCACCCTGCTGAATGGGGAATATTATTAATCTCTATTGTCGACATTATGACACATAACACCGTTCATTTGAAATACAGTACATTGATTTTGTACTCGTTTGTAGAGTGGTCAAATCATAAATTTGTAATCTACTCTAGCAGGCAAGTAAATGGAAACGAACAGTTTAAGATGTCGTCATAAACATGTAGTCATTGGATGAAGCTGAATGTTTTAGCTATGAGATGTGATGCCATGTCCTTGCGTCGAATGTAAAATATGTGACCCATTACATCAAATAAGGTGCTAAATAGCATTTTGGGTGATTAGAGTCAGCTCAGGTTTATAGCAAAAACCAAAATGCATGCTTTTCTATCAAAAGTAGAGTGAAGTGCTCATTACAGTGATTCAAATTTTCTCAGTTTTGTTGAGACATCCAGAAGATATTTATCAAGCGAATCTTGCCGAGATTTTAAATTTGATCAATTTCACCTACTACACCTTATTGGCCGTAATGCAAAACTAACCTGTGTGACCAAATTCGGCACTTGATATGAAGGATCACATTATATTATTTGATATGTTTAACTGCACATAGTGAGAAATGACATTTTTTCATTGGTCTTTATTTTGCTCAGTTTTGTTGATGTTTCTACATACCTTCTTGTTACTGATGCTTAAAAAATCTCCTGTTAATGAAATTTAATTGACTTAAGTTAATTAATTTATTCAGGTACACATAATAACCAGATTGGTGAGACACCAATTGGTGGCTGGAGTAGTTAACACTGTCATCTCACATCTCCAGTGGTGGGGGTTCGAATCTTGCCTCGTGGAGCTTGGTGGTTTTCCTCTGGGTATTAGTGCTTCCACCTACAATTTAAAGACATGCTGTGTAGATTGATTGATGTTTCCAAATTGCCTGTGGTGTATGAATGGGTACGGTATGTGTGCTTGTGCCCTGTGGTGGGCGTGTTTTGCCGTAAGTACCCTGGGATATGCTTCAGGCCCCCCGCAACCCTACACAAGATAAGTGATGTAGATGATCGATGGGTGATAACCAGATTGTGCCTTAGCTAAAGTTTGTGGTTCATTGGGATTCTGGAAATGAGTTTCAGCAACAGCTAGGGTTACAGCTTTGAGGTGCGTCTCGCCACCATAAGGCACATTATCATCAAGCATATGTAGCTACATTCTTAAAGAAAGCATTTATTTTTCAAAAGTAAATAATTTGATATTTGGATGTACTTGTCCTTGAAGCAAATATGAAAAAAATTAATAGCCGAGATATGATCTTATTGTTTTGCCTTAATCAGCTTGAGTTCAAACTTACAGCATGAAACATCACAAATGGTGAAATGTCCTCAAGATCATATCGTTTTGATTTATGTTGCAAAAACAGAGTTTGAAAGACATGATAAAAAACATAATGATATGCATTAAGGTTATATTTTAACTCCACAAATTAATCAGCAACTTATCAACTTGTGAAATCTAAATGTAAACTCTTTTAGACTGTCGAAGCTCTGTGGAAAGCTTGCATGTATTTCCCTGAACTAAGACATCTCTTGCGTGCCTATTTGAGCAGGTGTTGCTAGAGTTAATGAAGTTGACTGCGACAAAATGAGATGATATACCATATGTCCACTATTTCTTTCCTTTACTTCTCAGCTGAATATCTGTGTCAAAGACCATGCCTTAGAGCGAACACCACCTGTGGTGTGTAGCCAAATGGAACAGAAGTTCTTTTCATCAAGGCCGCCGACGGCAAAGTCGACCATTTTACTTCGACCCAAAACTGTGACTCAAAATGTGCAGACGTAATCATGAATTTATTCTAACTTTTAAACTCACTACTTAAAGAGGACAGTTTATGTATTAAGGTGTGCTGCTCAAGAAAACCAGTTTGTGGGATCAGCAATTCTTTTGCCCATCCAAAAAAAAAAAAGTAAAACCATTTACTTTAGCTTTTTTTGTGTTATTTGGATTTGTCATATCGCTGATTCTAGGTGTCTAGTTAAGATATATTTTGCAGCTTGGCGATCCACAGATTTCAGGACACATTCTGCTCATAAGTCGGTTTTTAGTGCTGCGCATTTTTGTGGCTTCTGACCTTCACTCAGTGTTTTTCAGTGTTTTTAACAGCATTTTGCTGATACAAGATGTCTGGTTGCTGGGTTTGTACTTGACATATTCGCGGCTAGTTGACTGAGCTTCTATTGAATTTTTGAATGTTTTTGGAGCGGCAATGTAGCGCACATCAAGGCTGCTGAGTTGACTAGCAGACAGACGGCAACAGGGAGTGTCACTGAATCGGTTCTACAGCAAGCTTTAGTTTGTTCATATTCCAAATGTCCTTCATGTAATAACCACTTTTAGATATTGGCCTTTTGTGTGAATGCTAGCCAAGTTTACATTTTTACATAGCACTGATGAATGTTTCTGTGGCTTATTACTAACACTAACTGACTATTGGCGACAGATGTTAGCCTGACAGAATTTATGAGAGAATTTTACCTCACATTTATAAATATTAACAGTCTTTACTAAACTTAGCTGACTATCTAAAATATGTTAATCTAACAGAATTCCAGAGAGAATTGTTACATCACCTTCATTAATGTTTTTAATATTTACTACAAAAACTAGCTGACTATCTAAATTGTTGTAGGCTGACAGGATTTTTAAGAGAACTTGTGCACGGCATTAACTGATTTCAATAATACATAATCTAGTTTACAAGATTCCTGAGAGACTTTTGATAAAGTGATAACATTTTTACACTAGCTAAAATCTTAACAGGTCATATTTTCTGAGGAGATTTTTTTTTTTACACCACTTTCATGAATTTTTTTGCCAGCTGATCAGTGTTAACCTGTCAAGATTAATTTTTTTATGTCACATTCATATCTATTCATACTGTATAATATTTACTGATAGAACACTGACTAGCGAACACAAGCTAGCCTGACAGGATTTTTGAATCATGTTCCTAAACGGTTATAATCTTCACTGCTAACAAGAATCTTTAGCAAGTTATAGATTTCTGAGAGATGTTGAGTTACAATATATTTAGCTGTAAATGTCTATAATTCATGCTGCTAACATTGTAAACTTGGCTAGCCAGTTTTCTAAAAAAAACATGTATATATTAATAAGAAAGAGAATAAGAAAGTAGATATAATTAATTTAATGTGACCATCATTGCTTCAATGCTAGCTACAGTAACTATATAGTTAGCATTGAACCTAATAAAGCTAACCTGACAGAAATTCTAATATAATTGCTAAAGCTAACTTGAGAGGATTTCTAATATAATTGCTAAAGCTAACTTGAGAGGATTTCTAATATAATTGTTGAAGATAACTTGACAGGATTTTTTTTATTGAATTGTTAAAGCTAACTTGAAAGGATTTCTAATTAAATTGTTAAAGCTAACCTGACAGGATTTCTGAGAGAAATCTGGTTTTCAGGCTGTTTTTTTTTTTCACTGCTAATCATAACTGCTATTCTAGTGTTTATAATTTTACTTGTGGTATTGTTGACATAAGCAAACAATACATGTTTAATTTGGGCTCTGTCAGTGACAAATGGTGACTATTTGTTTTAGGACATCAGACACCGTAAATTTGGATACAGATGTTTTATGTTAGGCCTGTGGAATGTCTGATTCTGACTGTGTTGTGTTCAGTGGATAAAGAGGGATATTTTTACATCCCTGCGGTAGAGCGGCATGTCGTCTGGAGGGGATTGACTCATTTTATGATTTTCATACATCCTTTTAGTCGTTGGTTCTTCCTCTTTCTATTAAATAATCTTTTCATCCTAACAGGATATACATTCCTATACCATGCTGTATTCCATGTATTCATGTTTATGATTTACAATCTCTATGACCACCACTTCATACAGTAGAGTTGTTTCTCCAGCCACCTGCTGATCCTCTAAGGATTCAAAACATTCCCCCTTTCTGTAACCAGATAACCATGGGCCAAGCGTTATCCGAAATGGGAATACGAGAATGCATGGCCAGCTTGGAGTTTCCAATTCCATGTGCCCAAACCGGGCATACAGACCACTAAGCACTGCTGGCATCTCCAAAAGGAGCAGAATTTTCATTTTCACATCTCAGCACTTTTCCAGGGTCAGCAACCATCCTGTGCCAGTTCAGTGGGAGAAGAATGGCTAGTTATTGTCTGATCTTGGGCGTGGAGGATAAAGACACGTTTCATGAGCTGTAGTCATGCGAACCCCTACGCTCAACCACTGTACTTGGAAAAACAATCGAGTTATTTAAAGTTCATTTTAAAACACCCATGACTGTTCATATTATTTGTTAGAAATAGAACTACTTTATAAAAAATAGATATACCATAATTTTTGTTCTATAAATTGAGCCAAACAATGAAAACGAGTGAGTAGTCCATCCACCTCATGTTTGGATGTGTTGTACCTGCTTTTCTGTTCAATACGGTTGCAAAGAGTGGTCATATGAGTTACAATAGCTTTCCGGTGAGCTTATTCCAGTCTAACAGTTCTCCTCTGAGTGCTCTCATTTAGTTTATAAATGTAATTGAATAAAAATCCAACAGTACCATTCATGCTCATTATAGTTTATATGAAACTTTAATGCATTTGCTGCTTACAACTGATTTAAGCCTAATTTAGTTTGCTTTTTGATTACATTTGAGTCAGAGACTTGCTTTTGTTAAGTCTGTGTATATCAGAGAAGAAAAGAGTTGTCAGTTTTTTTTATACAAATTTAAAAATAGACAAAGAGACTAACTTTTGTGGTGTAGTCATGTTGAACATTTCTATGCCATGTTTTTTCCCCATCTGAGAGTGGTTTGAAGTCAACATGATTAGTTGAGGTTTCAGTAGAGGAGTTAGAGAGAGGGAGAAAGAGAGAGAGAGCGACTCGGTGATGGAGGGCAGGAATCATGGCTGGGATGAGTGTGCATGGAGTTCATGGTGAGTGTATACCTTTGTATTTCCTGTGATCCTCAAGACTGATGTGTCTAAGGGTGCCATGAGTTAGGGGATGTGTGGTGAGGCAAGAAACTTTTGATGTGTGTGTGGGCAGTTGTGGCTGTGATCAGTGTGTGACCGAGTGCACGTCAGTCTGTTTGTTTGCCAGACCGTGAGCTCTTGACCACCCCCTCAGTTTTAACACACACGTGCGCTTTGATCTGGTTACACATTACCAAAGAGTGACGCTACATGAAAGCTAGATGGCTATGTTTGCCATGGGCAGAGACACTGGTGATGAAACATTTCCTTCTGACTAGCCTGCTCTCAGTAACCTTTCCTCTGTTTGTCTTTCCTCTTTTTCTTTAAATGTCTCACCATCGCTGTAATAATATAAAGAAGATAGTGTAGTCTACGGCATCATTACACATCCAGACTGTTTTTCACCCTTTATCGCACCTTGTTCTCAGTTGGAATTTGTCAAGGTCTTCATTTCTAGACTGTAACGTGGTACTGGTATTTCCCAAAAAGGAGTAAAATATTCAGAATACTCTGCAACCATAACAAGAATGACATTGGATTAATTTTACAGAATTACTAGCAAGAAAAATCTACTGGTTTTCAAGGTTTTTGATGAAAACCTTTACGCAATGCTAATATTTGTACAGCAGTGATCATAATAATAATAATAATACAAGATAAATGTAAAATATCATATTAATAAAAATTTTCACCTTAAGCAGTGCTCTATTGTAATCATACCCTTCCAGTTCAATATGTCCCAATTGCTCCGGAGAGACAAACTGTAATTACATACAAGTGTATAAGCAACATATCTCTTTTGAGCATGGTGTTTTGATTATGAATACTAGTGTACTGTATTTAGTCTTATGGAGTCTACAAGTGTTTTCTTTATATCAGCTATGCTAATTCATATTTGGGTTTGAAAGAAATTCAGATATTCTTTTTTAACTAAACACCATGATGTTTAAACAAAATGTTTAACTGAATGAAATAGTTTACTTTGGACGAGAATTTCTTTAGATAAACAGTAAGTTGGTAGTATGTGACAAATAAAAATAGTCATATACAGTAAATCCTACTGTAAAATGTTTCAGCCTTGGGAAATCACACATCAATGCATACTGTTATTTGTAGAAAAGCATTTATTTAAAATTTTGCAGTTGAATTTGAATTTAAAGGGGGAACTGACTACCTTAACCTTATGCGTTACCTTAATAAAAGCTTGTGGGAAGATCTAAGCACATTCTTTTTGCCCTAATCCTGAGTAGATTAAACCCCCGTCACACCAAGCGATGTTTCCACTGCATCCTCAAAAATTGGGAGAACACAATACAACTTGGCAGGAATGCAGTACAAACTGGTAAGGAGGTAGTATGTCTCCCTTTATATGAAGCTGCTGTGCTTTTTTTGGACATGTTTAAAAAAAAAAAAGGCCTGGTGAGGATGTGGTCGAAGCAAGACGCAGGAAGAAGTTAATAAGGAAGTAGTAACGCCACGACAGCATTGACCATGTCACTGCGTTGTCCCTACGTCATTGGAGTTCTCAAAACGACCTGTTCAGACTTGTGCTATGACAATGGTACGGGTCCATGGCACTTTCTAGAAGTCGTTATCAATTTCATATTAAGTTCTTCTAGTGATTATGACACGCATGCTGCAGGTTTTCAGCGCGTCTATGTCACATTCAAGGAATTTAGTATGAATTCTTACACCATCACTGTGTATCTCCAAAGCACTGCGTGCGCATGAAAGGAAATAAGTGGCAACATGATAGACGCATACAGAACCTGACAGGGAGTCAAGGAAGTAGTATGAACTTGATAAATGGACACAATTTTTCCATTTCGACCCGATTGTGGCCCCCGTTGTGGTCTTTGTCAGAGTGCGACAGCGCTGTTAAGTAACGAGTTTCCATGGTGTTAAATGACATTGACATTGCTCTGAACAAAAACAAAGGAGAAAAAACATATCCTATTACCCAAGTCCCACATCAATTATTTTCCCAGACATTGCCCAGATTTGATTGCACTTAAATGATTAATAGTTTGGCCAAAAGTAAAATGGATGCAATTTACTACCTAGTCCAAGTCTATTAGTTTATGACATATACTTTTGTTTAATACTGAAGCTACATGGCTAAACTTCACAAAAAGTAAGCAGCCAGCAGTTAAGCATCATGAGTTATTTTGAATAACTACAGTAGAATCAATTTCTTACACAGTGCATGTAGTAGCATGTTATAATACAGTATATTATTAGGAGTTTGGATGATTATATAGTTCAGATTTGATTGCTATAGTTGTCTTTTAATATGGACCTGTTGAACTGCTTTATGAAAACACAAAAGAAGTGTTTTTTCTTTAAAAAAGTATATATATATTGTTCAGTGTGTGATAGTTTTGCTAAACGTCTTTACTTGTGGCACCGGTACAAAACTAAGGGAGGAAACTTTGGACACCAGATACGTCTTGGCTGACTGTTGGGGTGAATCTCATTTTCTTGATTTTGGCCGAACCATTTCTTGGAAAATAAAAAGGCAGTGGAAGTGAAATAAATAAGTACAGATAGACACGCTGTATCTATGTCTCCTGGGATAGGCTCCAGGCTCCCCGCCACAGGATAAAGCGGTATAGATGATGAATGAGTGAGTAAGAATGTGGGGTAATTCTAGGATTAAAAGATAAGACTTGTGAGCAATAAAGACACACATACACACGCACAGAGCAAAAATGATGCCCTTGTCCGTGTGATCAAGGTGTGCAGGTCGATTTTGTGCTCACTCGTTTGGAACCAAAAGTATAGTATCCACATGCTGTACATAATTTACATTGATAGTTTGCATTGTGTTTAAAGGAGTAAACAGGAGCTATTTAGGGAACAGAGATGAGTCTTAATATAAGCGCTGATTTCTGAACCACAGGGACATCCCGTCAAAAAGATGACAGCAGTCAAAATTTAGCTTTTGTATATAAATATAAACAAACGCTTTCATGTTATGTTGGCCGAGGCTTAACTTTAAGTTTAAGTTAGTGGGAGTTCTCTCTCTCTCTGTCTCTGTCTCTGTCTCTCTCTCTCTTTAAGTTTAAACTAAGGATAAAGTTTCCGTTGTACACACTCAGAGCAGGGTTCAGGGCAGTGACTCCATGCCTTTATACGGCTGCAGCTGTATCCTCTAGGCATGGAGTTTACTCAAGTTGGCAATTTTCCCCCAAGCCTGTCATATCCACTTATAAATAACATCACTAATCCCCTACTGCAAAAAAAAAAAAAAACTAAACAAAAAAAAAACTACAATCGTGACCCTTTTAAAAACCTTTTTTGCAAGAGAGACGTGCCAAAACTCACATGCAGCCCAGATTACCTTGGAATACTGTACATGGAAGTACATTAATGAGTTGTTTTATGATTCCATTTTTTTCCCGTTGTGGTCCAACCACAGCATATACACTCGTAGTGATAGACGATACTTAAGTTAACGATACTTAAGTTAATGGCCTCACATCGACAGCTAGATGTTAAAAAAACAAAGCAAGTACATCTATAATACAAACATACAACACTGTACATTTTACCATGATTAGGAGAAGCTTTCTAAATTCAATATAATTCGAGTTCATTAATTTTTTCGTTTTTATTTTTTACATATTTTACTTTCAGGAAAAATCTGCCCTTAATTTAACCCTCCTGTTACCTTCAAATTTACTAACATCTTTTATCCAATTTCAACCTCCAGAAAATTATTATAATAAAAATTGTTACCCAAGTTTATGTATAAAAGTCACTGAATATATATATATATAAAAAAAAAATCATGTCAATCATTTATTTTGAGACTTGACTCAAAATGACCCCAGAGATAATAGGAGGGTTAAACGAACCATACAATATTGTATTGGATTATTTTTTAACTATTTAAAAAAAAAAAACATATGTGGATCCTAACATGAGTCAGTTGAGGGTCAGCTGTCCTGAAATAGTTCTTGCAACAACAGTATTGTCAAGTGCATTTGCAAACCCATCATGCACCATGATGAAACTGGATCTTACGAAGACCTTCCCAGAAAAGCAAGACCAAAACTTACCTCTACTGCAGAAGAGAAGTTTATTAAAAAAACTCAGATTAGAGCCGTTATGAAGGATTTACAGAGCATAAGCAGCTCAATATCAACTGTTTAAAGGAGATTATTGCATGAAATCATCTGAGAAAATAACGATGCATTATTATTATTATTATCTTTGTCTTTACGGGTGCTACAGTACGATTTAATTTAGGGGTGTTCAAGCCGTTCTCCTGCGTGAAACGGGTGGAGAGGAAGAACGTGACCAAAATTCACCAAAAACGTTTAGCAGGATACATAGTAAGATTATTATTATTTTTTTTTTACTTTACACTGTTGTGTGAGTTTGCTGTTAACTACAGTATAACTGACTGACATGCACTGTAGTCTTTGGCTTGGACAGAGTGCACGTGCACCAGTACTAAAAGTTGACACACACCCACACATGCACACACACACACACACACAGTGCTACTATCTCTGGGGAAGTCCCTTTGGTGCATATAATCTCTCTCTCTCTCTCTCTCTCTCGCTTTCTCTCACCAGCATATATTTAATAAAACACAAACTACAGTAGAGATCAGTTGTATAACCGTTGTATTAACCTGCTTGTACAGTTACACTGAATATTTGCTGTTCCCACACATTACTTCATTACACTATGCGTGTACGGTATACTGTCTAGTATGGTATCGTATGAAATACATTAGAGTGACTGCTCGAAGTCACAGTGTTTAATTGATCCCAGGTCAGTGAAATATACAGTAGGATGTACTGTAGCTGCAGGGGATGTGGTCAGGCTGTGTGCTTTCAGGACCTCTCTTATGGAAAGTGAGAGAATGTAGAGAGCTAAATCGAGTCGTGCCTTACACAGGCGGCGCTCTCTGAGGCAGTGGGTTGGCTGCCCTTCATGTCCTCCTTAAACTGACACACACACACACATACAGAAATTTTCCTGGGTCCACATGGACCTCTGTCTTCTTTTCCGCCTCTCCATTTCTCCCCCTCTTTTATTTCTCTCAGTATTTAACGAGCTCTTACAGTAGGTACAGTCTCATATGGAGATGGATGCCGTCTTGTATAGCTTTTCTCGTAAACGGGAAGCAGCTGCTGCTATCTGTGCACCGAACTTATGAAGTGTGTTTATATGTGTATGTAATTGACTTATCCTGTTTTACATGCTTCCTGCACAATCTTGCTGTGTATTATGCACCACATGTTATTTCATTTTCCGCCATTAAAAGCTTGTAAACTTATAGCAATATATCAAAATGAGTGCAGCTCTGCGCAGGAATGTAGTTCGGTAGACATCTTGGATGGAGCTCGACTTTTTTAACCCGACAAAGTTTAGTATTTTTTCTGCCTCCTGAAGTTTGCCTGAATGTTGGAGGTTAGGTTTCTGATAATACACAGCGCCGGACAAACCATAAATCAATTAGCCGGAACATCAGGCAATTCCGCGTGCTGCCAAGTCTCATCATGCTAGCTCGGGAACTCAATTAACCAGGCTAAAAAGTGCCAACTAATTAAGCAATATCACGCCCGAGGTCATGCTGTTGTACCGAATATCAGCTGTGATGAGGTTGTAGGATCTTCAGTGCTGATATTCAGTACGATACCACGACCTCGAGTGCGATGTCGCTTTCAACAATTCAACAGTTCTCCAAATGGCGTTTATTATTTTTATTTGTTTGTTTATTTAATCAGTTATTCGGCTATACCGGGACATGACTTGACGAACTATTGGAGTGTTAGAAAAAGACTAACGGTTATTAACGATAATTAACGATTATTAGAACCCCTGTGAATATTTATAAGAATATTTACAATATTTTGTTTTCTTTCATTCGGAAGTCATGATGCATGTTCGTATCGATTAAAGTAATATTTTTCAAAAGCGAACTAAACAGAGACCGCTATGTGTACAAGAGACATGAGATACAGTGGATGTGTTGCGTGTGGGAAGCTGTTGCATTTGTTAAACCCGGCTATGTCTGCTACATCCTCTTCTTCAGTCAGGATTTCTGAACATTATTATAACCACAGATGTTTATGCATTTGCTTGATGCCTAACAGCTTGTAATAATTCTGGCTGATTTCGGATCTGAAAATGGAAATACAGTGGAACCTTGGATTACGAGCATAATTGGTTCCGTAAGCGGGCTTGTATTCCAAAACACTTGTAAACCAAATCAAATTATCCCACGACAATATGACCCAATGAAACAAACTGATATATACTGTACTGTAATAGTGGGTTGAGGTAGTGCAAGTTAATGGCATGATAGATAAAAAAACAGTAAACCTTTCTTGTGAGTGGCAGCATAGACGAGAAAGAGTCCTTATGCAAGTAACAGCTGATAATATGAATATTTGTGCAAAAAAAAAAAACAGGACGGTTGTAGATCAGTGTGTATGTGCGTGTGTTTATCAGTCCAGTCCCATTTTATAGAGATGAATGTTTATCCCAGATGAATGTTTATCTGAGTGAGTGTGTGTGTGTTTGTGTGTATCAGTCCAGTCCTTTCTTGTTGAGTAGACGCATGGCATGTGGCTAGAAGCTATAGTGGCTTTGCAGAAGGTTATATTTTGTCATTGCTTTACTTCTCCCAAGGTACAGAGTAGATTAAAGATTATCGAGCAGTCGTACATCCACTGTGTCCACATAGCTCGGCTTTGATAAGTTGCGGGAGCCAAGACTTAATGCAAATCAGTGTGAAGATCACCAGGTCAGTTAGATTGTTTTATGCGATGCTGGTCTCGTCACGCTCACGGTCACGGTCAAGGCGCATTTTCAAATGACTTCAGTATTAGACGGAAGACATCGAGATCTGCGAGTTTTTAAAGAAACATAATTACAGCAGCAACTCTCTAAGGCTGTGTTCACACTCGACATGTTCGGTTTGATTAAACAGAACTCTGACGCAGTTGTTCTGTTAGCACGGTTCACACGGACAAGTGCGAACGCTGCCATCTGAACCTCGGTGCGCACCGAGGCTGCTGGAAAAGGTGGCTCTGGTGCGGTTCGATTGAAATGCGAACTCACCAAAGATATGCGAACGAAGCAAGACTGCTTTGCTAGCATTATCTGATAACGATGACTGTACCTGAGAACTTTCACTGGTCGATCCAGTATCTATTACATCAGATTTAGAGGAGGCAGAAGAGAGAAAAAAGTCCTAGCTACGTTAGATACGTTTCGAAAGCCGCCTATATTAAAAAATGAAAATGAAATGAAATTCCTAACCTTAATGAATTTTACACTGGCAAATGAAAAGTTAAATTTAATGAGCATCCAAGGACGTTCACTATCAACAGTGCATGAAAATCCAGGAGCGCACGAGATAGCACAGCAGGGCTCCGTTTAATAACAAGAATGTGTTTTTGAGCGCTCTAGTTATTATCTTGTTATTATCTCTTTATATCACACACACTTGTGTACTCTTGTACCAGGCAGGCAGATACAGGAGCAAGGGGAGCCTATCAAAGGATTAAAGATCGCTGCTTGCACCCCCTTTTTTTGTGGAAGATACAGTAGTCGTCTGAATAAAAGCTAGGAACAAAATAAAAGCATCATTAAAGTTACCGATTTATTTGCCACCTGGGGCTCTGCTTGTGTTGCTTTCAGTTTCTAAAATTACGTTTTTTAAACTCTTCATGTGTTTTCAGCTGGTAAAGATGTTGTGGCTTTTGGGGCGATGTTGAAAATGCCAGTGTGAACCGGGACTACCGAACCACTAGTGTGAACGCACACTAAGATAGCTAAAATAAGGGGAAATAAATACACATCTTTAAACCTTTTAAATACACATGCAGTGATTGTGCGTACATATCAGGAGAGAATAAAAGTTGACGTTGGTGTAAAAATGCGTGCAAACTTTCAGTTGGATGTGAGTGCATAAGAATGGAATTAAGTTTAGTTGGAATCTTTACAGTAAAAGAATAGTGTTTAGAATACTCTGAAGATTCTGAAGTATTAACTAACAGGAATGTTATTCATGATAACAAATACTGTCGCTACTTCAAAGTCTGTTGTCACCAAAATGGTATCTTTTATTAATTCAGTCATCTTCTATACATATCCCAGGAGACTTAGGGCACGAGGCAGGGTACACCATGGACAGAGTGTCAATCGTTCGCAGGGCACACCCACACACACACGCACTACAGGCAATTTGGGAACGCCAATTGTCTTTGGACTCACCAAGCATGGAGAGAACATGCAAACTACACGCACAGATCCGAGCTGGGAATCGAACTTTCTACACTGTGGATGTGAGGCCACAGTGATAACCACTTCGCCATTGTGCTTATTATTATAAGACAAATCTATGATTATTCTAAATGTTTTTAGACACTTACTCTGTACAGACCTGAACTTTTCTGTTCTATTAGCAGATAATTTACGTAGAAATTTCTCTTTCTTCTTCTTCTTATTATAAAAACTTATTCTTTTTTTATTTTAGAATTTTTATATTGATCATGCTTATTATGGCTCTGTAGGGCCAATGGGCAGGTTTTAAAAAGCAAGTATCTAACCAATTATAAAGCCCAAGTGCACACACATAGATCTCCTGAAACTCAATACTGGCCTCACTAATGCGCGTGTGGACGTGCCTCAGATGTTGCTGACCCATTAGTAACCCAGCTTCTTCAGCGTGCATGAGTGAAAGTGAGACCGAGCGCTTCATGTTCACTGTGATTAATGTTCTCATCGACGATATTGGAAACAGGCACACAGAAAGTAACACTCTACTAGGTGGAGCCAAAAAAACCCTGTTTCTCTGTTTGTGTGTCGGTCAAATGTCAGTCAGATTCAGTTGTATTGAAGAGATTTACATATCTGCTGTGTGGCAGTTACCCACTGATCTGAGATCAGTTTTCCAGTCCTGGATCTGCGGCTGACATTTCGTGAGAGAAGACGAAGACGTCATGATTCCACCAAGACTGTTAAGAGTGCTCTCTTAAAAAGAGTGGAGGCTAAGACATCGAAAAAAACATCTAACATTCATACTAGCATATATCTACCATATGTTAAAATAATTGATATAATATAATAATAATAATAATAATAATAATAATAATATAATTATTTATATATTTTCTGGTAGATGTTCAACAGCTCTTTAATATTATTTCTCCATACTGAATTCTGCATTGTTGTACACCTTATCTTGTTTCCTTTAAACATAACGTTACACATTTCCTTACATGGTTTTATGATTAGAGCCAAAACTTTTAAGTATTTCCTGGGATTCTGTTCGTTATTGATGTGATGCTTATCATCAACTTTCTTAAAATGAAATGTTGCAATTTTCAACTTGTCTTTTTTGCTTCTGTGCACCACTCTTAGAGGACAAGGCTAAACATCCTCTTCCTCATACATGAGCTTACAGCTTACACCAATGATCATCTAGGGTCTCTGTGATTAACAGGAAAGTGAACTCTAAGAGCAGGGTCAATTAGACTCGCCGAGCTTCTAGTCGCTGTGGCATTCTTAGGATTCAGGCTCATGGGCTTGATGATAAGGTAAGGCTTCTGTTGCGCCTCATTTGAAAGCCCACAAGCACCGCAAAACAAAATGACCAATGTACACTAATCAGCCATAAAAGGTCACCAAATTTCTGCAGTGTCAATAGCTACAGACCTCCAACCCTCAATGTGGCCTTCAAATTGGCTCAAGAACAGCGCATAGAGAGCTTCATGGATTGGGCTTCCATGGCCGGTCAGCTCCATCCAAGCCTTACATCACCAAGTGCAATGCAAAGCATTGGTGTAAAGCATGCCGCCACTGGACTCTAGAGGAGTGGAGACATGTTTTCTGGAATGATGAATCACGCTTCTCTGTCTGGCAATCCGATAGACGAGTCTGGGTTTGGTGGTTGCCAGGAGAACGGTACTTGTTTGACTTCATTGTGCCAAGTGGAAAGTTTGGTGAAGAGGGGTTTATGACGTGGGGTTGTTTTCCAGTGAAAGGAACTCTTAATGCTTCAGCATACCAAGACATTTTGACAATTTCATGCTCCCAACTTTGTAGGAACAGTTTGGTTATGGCCCCTTACTGTTCCAACATGACTGCGCACTAGTGCACAAAGTCCATAAACACATGGTTGATTGAGTTTTGTGTGGAAGAACTTGACTGGCCTGCACAGAGTCCTCAACCTGATAGAACACATTTGGGATGAATTAGAGCGGAGACTGCGCACCAGGCCTTCTTGTCCAACATCAATGTCTGACCTCACAAATCCGCTTCTGGGAGAATGGTCAAAAATTCCCATAAACACACTCCTAGACCTTGTGGAAAGCCTTCCCAAAGGGTGCAAAGGGTGGGCCAACATATTAAACCCTATGGATTAAGAATTGGATGCTACTCAAGTTCATATGCATGTGAAGGCAGGCGAGCGAATACTTTTGGCACTACTTTCCTTGACATGAGAAAGTTTATTAGCAAGAAGGCCTTTGATAATCAGACATTTGGAAAACTAATTAAACCCGCTCCTGAATTCCTGATCTTGATAATCACACAACTGATGACTCTGTAAAGTGTTAAATTCTATCCAGCCGAATCTGAAAGAATTCGGTACTCTCTGATACGATCTGCTTTGCAGACGAAACCTTAGATTTTTTTCATTTTTATTCATTTACTTTCTGAGATACAGAGCGGATTAAAGATTTATTGAGAAGCCGTATATCCTCTGCGGCTGCAGATCTTGTGTTTGACAAGTTAAACACGTGTCCCCGGTCCAAAACCTTGTCCTTACCTCAACTTTACCATGACGTTACTTTCTTACAGAATTCCACTCTTTGCGCATGTTGTAATAAAGGGATTAAAAAAGCATTTAAAATGGGGCTTTATATTTCCATCTCTGCTTCAAGCGGGTTTTGTTTTGCAGAGAGGAAAGACATAAGCTGCAGCATAGCCGGTGTAATCGGTTGCTAATGATGTCATGCACATGAGATGAATCAGTAAGCATTAGCTGGTGTCTGTGCGTTGAGATGTTGCTCTCTCATTCTGTTAGAGCTAAAATGCTTCATTCGTTCTTCTTTAGTCACCGCTTTACCTGCTGTAACCTGTCCTGTGCAAGCTAAGTTACTTTTGTATTCTCGGTGTACTGAATGACCAGGTTATCCCATTAATGGATTTTTTTTTTCTTCCATGATTGGATGGAATATATTCCAGGATCACAATGCCAAGATTTGTCAGGCTCAAATTGTCAAAGAGTGGTTCTGAAGGCGTGAGGTATCATTTTCACACATGAATTGGCCACTACAGTGTACTGACCTCAACCCCATTGCGGGACTAGACGGGGTATGGATTGGTTTGAGGCTCCTTTCATCAATAACAAAATCTCAGGTAAAAAGTATTGCAACTCTTGGATGGAAATATTGTGATGTGGCATAAGGTTGTTGAAACAGTGCCATGGTGAATTTGTGCCACACTCAAAGCTAAAGATGGTCCAATTAATAATAATAATAATAATAATAATAATAATAATAATAATAATAATAATAGTGGCACGGTGGTGTAGTGATTAGCACTGTCGCCTTGCACCTCCAGGGTCCGGGTTAGATTCCCGTCTCTGTGTGCATAGAGAGTGCTGTGCTTGGTGGGTTTCCTGTGGTTACTCCACAATACAACAAATTTAGTTGGATCTGTTTCTGATCTTTAAATGTATTTAAAAGTAGAAAATTCTCAAATCTCTGCCTCTGATTGGACAGCACATGTGTACATGCTGATTATAACAATGTTAGCTATGGCCCTGTTTCATCTTCTGTTGTTTGTTTTAAAGTGCTTTATGAAATGAAATACAAAGAAAACTATTAAGAATTTTGATGTGTTTGTGTGACAATGTATTATAAAGGCTTGAGCTTTAGTGGGTCAAAGGGAGGGTGGTGAGAGTCAGGAAGGACTGTGCGAAGGGTGAAGATCTTTGGCCTCTGAGGTGGGTGCTCCCTCAGCTTCAACCTTAGTCCACTAGTGGATTCTCTATGATGCCATCAAGCAGCAATTTGGCGACCTCTTCTTCAATGGCATGAAGGCAGGCCTTCAGGAATCTATTGGAATGCTGATGGATAATTATACCTGGCAGGGTTTTAATATCATGTGGCAAGAGTTGGGGGTGTCCCAGTTTGATGGGGACAGTAGAGAGTGTCTAGCTTTAAATTTCTTGGCCTAACTGTGACAGAGGACTTAATGTGGGGCAATAACATCACCTCTGCCACAGGAAAGGACCAGCAACGCTTCTTTTACTTAAGGAAATTGGGAAGAACTAATCTTTCTCAGCAGCTTCTGGTGAACTTTTACAGTTGTGCGATAGAGAGTGTGCTGACATATGTACTCTTGGTGTGGTTTTCCAGTTGCACTCGGGAGGAACAACAGGCACTACAGTGGGTGGTAAAAGCAGCAGGGAAAATCATTGGGACTAGTCTTCCCAAAAAAGTTCGGACGCAAGAAGAAAACATGTCAGAAGTTCACTGCGAGAGTGGTATGTGACTGTGACTTTGAATGCATGTGCACATTCTCATTTCTCTCCTCCCCTTCTTTCCTTACCCCCTTCATAAAACCCTTTTTTCCCCCATTTTCACAATAAAACTACTCTTTTGCCTTAAGACATCGCTTTGTGTCTATGGTGGATTAAAGATCTTACACTGGGATTTAAGTTTCAGAAGAGATGTCTGCTTAAATCAGAAGAAGAAAAGGAGAGGAAGAGTAACATGTTATTTGCATAGCAGTAGTAAAAAAAGGGGGGGGGATTATCTCACCCAGAGAACACATAAAGAGAAAAAAGCAGAAGTACTGTAACACAGCCTTATTCATATACAGTAGAGAGCTGTTTGTCCCTCTACAGTATGTTTTAGGGTGTGCTTACAGTCACAGAAATTGATTCTTATGAACACAGTCAGACCTCTTTCTGGTGAATTCAACCAGATACATGTCCAGGTTTTGTTGAATTACTGTTAAATTCAACAGAATCTGGACATGAAAGAACATGGTTTGAACGAAAAACAAGTTGTTTTCTTATGAACATTTTCAATCCTGTTTGTAACAAGGGTTTGTCTTAATTTGCTGTTGCATTCTGATTAAAAATATGACTTCAGGTTTCCAAAACTAAAAGGAAAACCTGGAATCGTAGATTTTTTTGGATTGAAAATTATTCATATAAAAATAATTAATACAAAATATAAAGTAAAAATAAAACAAATTAACATGCATTTTACCTTTGAAAAGTATTGTAATGTAGAGCTGACAGATCTGTAATTTATGCATTTATTGACAACAACAAAAGCCATGAAATAGTTATAACAAAAACTTATGACACATATACTCTATGCCAGCGGTTCACAACCGGTTTGGCCATGGGACCCACATTTTT
>JAOVVB010000028.1:7777373-7797101 GCA_028570985.1 Heterobranchus longifilis | reverse complement strand
AAGACGTAATTAAAGAAGTAATAAAAAAAAACATAAATGAATAATACCATAAAATGAAGAAAGTCAGTAATAATAAAGACTGTGAATAGTAAGTTAAATGCAGTGCAACCTTGATATGCGATTCCATATGGGACAAAGTGACAAAAGTGCAGATAGTAATAATTGTGCAAAGAACAGCATGAAAGTGACACTGACTGAGGCCGTGCGTAATTTTATAATGTGTAATACTCAGAGTACTGTAGTGAGCAGACCATGAAGCTAACAGATGAGAGAGTTTAAGTCAAAGTCAAAGTGTCTTTGAACGTCGCGTGGTGGTTGCTCGCAGACGGGTTGGTCTGAGTATTTCCAAAAAAAACTGTTTTCGTGCCCGACCACCCCTAGGGTTTACAGAGAATGGGCTGAAAAAAATATAATATCCAGTGAGTGGCAGTTCTCTGGGCAAATTGCCTCGTTGATGGCAGAAGTCATAGGAGAATGGAAAGACTGGATCGGGATGATGGGAAGGAAACAGTAACTCAAATAACATCTCGTCACAAACTGAGATATGTAGAAGAGCGTCTCCAAACCAACACGTCGGACCTTGATGGGCATCGGGCCAGATGTGCTACAGAAGCAGAAGACCATGCCAGGCGCCACTCCTGTCAGCTAAGAACAGGAAACTGAGGAGACAATTCGCACCGGCTCACCAACATTGATTGTCTGGTTTGGATTTTTGCTGCGACATTCAATTGGTCGGGTCTGAATTTGGAGTGAACAACGTGAAATCACGGATCCATTCTGCCTCGTACCAGCGGTTCAGGCCGGTAATGGTGTGGTGCCACACAATTTGACAATGATTACAATGTTTCATTTATTACTAAACAACACAAACAAGTCAGATATGTAGTGTAATGTTTATAGCGAGCCTTTAGAGTTGTAGAATGTCACTGAGACAAGTTACTTCCTGTTCTCATTTACAGTATGTTATGGCTGCGATAAACAGTCAATCAATCAACCAGCCTTTATCAGCCTTTTCTCTCTCGCTTCTCTCCATATTTAAAAGATAAATAAATAAACATACGCACATTGTTATTTCACAGATAAACTGGATTGCTCCCTTTTTTTTCCCGAGGAATTTTCTGTCCTGATAAACTTTGCAACACACCATGACTTTTACAAAGCACTTTACAGCCAGGATGCTTTCTATAAACGTTCAAATACCGTACATATCTGCTAATAAAAATAAAATCATGCCATCAATATTTATAGTTTATTATTATTTTCTACATAACGTGGAGCGTAGACAGTACGAGTCCCTGTGTACGAGCTCTTACAACAGAAACAATAATGTATTATAAACCTAGCGCATAAATTTTTACATATTGTTCATCTTATAGCTGGAACTGTTATACAAGAATGATGCTCACCTTCAACTATGCTGTGATAGAATCAATAAATAGATCATAAATAATCAGAATATCAGAATAAATCAACACTTTCTGACCAATCAGATTAAGAAATCAGCAGGAAACAAACAAAAAGTCCTTTGTAGAACAAAACATCTGACGTTCCAAGTGAAACTACTTTAAAAAGCTAGAATCATTACCTTTTTCTTAGTGAAGTGTTACATACAGTATAGTTGATATTAGCCATGAAAGTCAGTAACCATTAATGTTAAGTTTGTCAGCTATTTTCAATATTACTCGACTAAAAGGCTGGACATTTTAGTTTAGTTTTAGTCAATGAAAACGTAGCATTTTAGCAATAAGATTATTATTAATTAAACCTACAGTCAATCTAGTCTGGCCAAAACTAAGTTTTTTTCACAAACATTTAAAATGCATATTTTCATCTAATTTTTTTAGCTAATAATATTTTTTTAAACCATCACAACAACTGCTGCATGAGCATATTTTTTAACTATGAACCAATAGGAGCAGTGTGGACAATACAGTGTTTTAAAACTTTTTTTTATGAATTTACACACTTGGACTTTTGTAGGAATAGCTCCTTTGGGTCACAAACATCTGCTAGCTGTTTGGCAATGGTTAAACTATAAAATAAAATAAAATGCATCACAACATAATTATGTTAACATGTAACATAATTACCACAAAGAGGCTGTAAAACTGGGTGATTATTATGGTATGCTTTGTTGTGTATTCAGGTCTGTGGTATTTTTCCCAGCAATTGTGTGCCCACACTGTTTCCCCTCCGATATCGGTATTACTACACATCAGCTTTTTTTCTCCCGTTCAATATGAAGAAAATAGACCCATATATCGTCTCTTCTCTTCCGCCCTGGTAATACTGCTGCTCGTGCCATAATGAATGAACACAGTATCGCAGAGGATTGTGATGAAAATAACATGTTGACGAAAATAAAAGCAGATGTTTCATTTCATTCGTTTTTTTTTTTTTTTAATCACATTTTAGTCTCGTCTTTTTTCGTCAACAAGTATTGCATGCTGATTTCGTGACCGACACTGTTCATTGATATCTGTGACGTCTCGTCATCGTCTCGTCTTAGTCACTTTATTAGTCACAATTATTTTCATTGACGGAATGAAGTAACAATTCCTTAATCGGTTTGAGTAAACCGATAATTAATAATCAGGTTTAACCACACAGTGCAATGCTTTTTTGAAGGAAATTATTGGATATTTTGGACGACCTTCAGCATCGCTTTACAATGTAGAAAGAAATTTTTAAAAAAATGGAAAGACTACGGAGTTAGAAACTTTTGAGCTGAAGTGTAAGTAATTGTGGCCAAATTCCACAACCCTCGTTCCATGCAAAAATGCATTCCAAAATTCCCGGTTAGCCCTACAGCTACGCTATACGGCTATTTTCCATAAGCGAGCGATAAACGATTTTATTTTAACCTACACCGCCATTATGTCATAAAGTAAATAAAGTAAGTAAATAAGTCAGTAAATACACAAACAAATAAATAAAACTTCGCCGAGAACTTCTAGAGGCGAGGAAGATTATTTCATTCTCTCTTGGGATCAACACACTAAACTCATAATCATCCTTTTCTTTTATTTCTCCTTCCTCCCATTTCCTCCACTTGACACCTGTATCTGTCCTCACACTCTCAGGCTGTCCCTATCTTTATCCTTACACTCTGGTTCCCATCAGGAACGCTTTTCCACCTTTCTGTACGTAAACAGGCCATTTCTCAGTGCTAAAGAGAATCTTTAATTACACATACTGTACATAATAAACAGACATAATAACACCAGTTGTTTAATTTCTGTTTATCCATTAATCCATTGACTCGGTCATATTCAATGTGTGTGTGTGTGTGTGTGTGTGAAGTCGTGCAGCACGAAATTGTTTCCTGAGCTCAATAAGAGATGAGTTGTTATGGCGAGATTTATTGGGTCAAAGGCTGGTGATGGATTGATTCTGGGACGAGTCAAGGCCAGTAGGTGTGTGTGTGTGTGTGTGTGTGTGTGTGTGTGTGTGTGTGTGTGTGGTTTGTGGAAGCAAGATATATGGCTAGGTTGTGTTGCTTCCTGCTCCTCTTAAATCAACACAAACTAGGGACACTGGCTTACTGACTGCCCATATGCAATCAAGAAGTGTGTGTGTGTGCTTGTGTGTTTATGCCTACAGCTAGAGCCCTTAAAATTCCACTGTACTCCAGGTGCTTTTAAAATTGATCTCGGCCCAGCCCTCCTATGCCCAAACCCGTAAGTCAGGCATTATGAGAAAAGGTGTATGCCTGTCAGATCAGCATAAATACACAACTTCTAACTTCCATTTTACAGCAGCCATGGCGTTTAGCAAACCTATGAGCAATGACAGCTCGGTGATTAAACACCAGAGCTAGAACAGGTACCTCACTGACCTCTATACTTGTGTAAGTGTCCATGTAATTGGAACCACTCAAGTGTGTGCTGCTTATGGGTATATAAAAAAATGTATGCGAGTACTTAATTCATTTCTTTTTCTTTTTTTTTTTCTGTTCTTTTTTCTAGTGTTATTTTAATACTTCTTTATAGGGCTGTAACCGAATATGAATATTTGGATTGAACCGATGATGCATCATAAACAAATACAGGTACAGATACAAAGAGGAGACGGATTATTCGAATTCACGAAAGCATTTACAAGACTACACACATCCTGCCATTTCTATCTTTTAGGCAAGTAACCGGATCCGAATTCCAAAAATAAAAAGAAATGAATAAACTTCCTGGAAAATTATAGAAGCATTAGGATTTATAAGTAGCAGCAGTTCTGCATCCCAGCATCATGGTAGACTCGGACTATATTCTGCTTCTTATTCGTACAGAGTGTGCATACATTATTTTTTTAAATAAATAAATATAACATTTACGATATTTGTATTTTAATAAACTTTAAATAGTACATATTTATACAGTACTGTGTAAAAGTGTTATGCACCATATTATCTTCAGTCTAAATTTTCTGTATTGTTACATGCGACATTTCCAAACATGCCCTAAAAATTAATAATGCATGCCTGCAAACACAGAAACATATTACATGGCAGACCAGTTTTCAGATTTAAACAAAAAACCCAATGTAGGCTCCTGGGTTTTATGTGAAAAATAGAAAGGAGTGACAAAGTGTGACAAAGTCAGCAGAAGAACAGAAGAACTCATAAGTCAGAGAAATGTATTTCATATTTCTTTCTTTCTTTCTTTCTTTCTTTCTTTATGTATTTAAAATACATTTCATATTCTAAATTTGGACCGTCTGGAACAGTGAAATAAACATTTAAATTTAGCAAAATAAATTTCCAAGCTTACTGTATTTACAGTACCAGTCAAAAGTTTGGACACACCTTCTAATTTCTATAGTTCTTGTGTTTAGTGATTTATATTCAACATTCTAGAACAATACTGGAGATTTCAAAACAAATTGAGATTTTTAATCAGGATTAAAAAGTAACGACAACAACAGTCAGTGCGTATTTTAAGACACGAATGTTCTTATCAGCTGTTCTGAAATAGTTCTTGTATTGTCAAGTGCATTAGCGAAACCCATCATGCACCATGATGAAACTGGCTCTCATTTGGACACCATCCCAGGAAAGCAAGACCATAAGTTGGTTCATTTAGAGTAACCAGCTTTAAAAAAAAAAATAATAGCAAAAAAAAAAAAAAAAACTAAACTAAACTGAATAATAGCACTCCTGGTAGTGTATGCAGAGAAAATCAACTGGTTACAGTAACTTAGGTACTTAGTTAACGTCATGTACTTGTAAACTAGACCATATACACAAGCTAAAGCTTTTTTTATTTATCTGTTAAAGCTCTTCATAAAAAGGGCACAGAATTTGGAGGATTTTATTGACAAAATTTACAGTGTTGAATTAACATCCGGCGTGATGAATTAACACCTAGTGTTTATATACGTTCAGTTGAACTCAAACGAACTCTAAAAACGTCGGACCAACACTGGGGATTTTACTGTGGAGTCTATGCAATAGATTATTTTTGTTCCTTATTTATTTATTTATTTATTTATTCGCTGGTAGTCTTATATGGATATTACAGACACATATCCACAGCAGAATTTAGTTTTCACTAAAATTGTGCTGGAGGGACAATCTGCAGTCTGTCCATGTGTGAGAGTAACCGAGACAAAGGAAAGAAATGGGGTTGGGAAAGTGAGAGAGATGGATCTCAAAGATCTTAGTTCAGGACTTCACCATACACACGCACGCATATAAAAGGAAGTGTATCCTTCTTCGTTAAAGCGTGTTAGTCATAAGATCAAAAGTCGATCTCCGGATATCACCATCACCAGCAAACACACAGTAATATACACAATAATAAACAACAGAAGAGAAGTGAGTGACAGGAAGTTTTCAACGTTATGAAGTTTTTGTAGGTGAAACGCCTCCTCGTGGCTAAACCGTGAACTGCACCAACCCTAATAAAACAATAAACTTAACTTAATCCAGCTCAAATGCCTGTGTGTCAGATGTTTCAGTAGAGAATCTCCAGCTGGATAAACAGCACTGATTAGAAGACATTTACAAAACAGGAACTCGAGGTAATTCTTTATATCAACACTGCTAAATTATAACCTGCTTTGTTATCCAGTCTCAAATCAAATTCGACTCAAATACATTTATTTTTAGTGGAAATAGAGATGTCGTCTGAATATCTATCAAAGAAGACTTGACATTTCCTGAGAGACGGACAAGATTCATTAGCAAGAATTGAGTACTGATGTGAGGAAGGGGCCAAAAATTATCATTAAACTGAAATAACAGAATAAAATAAAAGTAGAAAACACTTACAAATAAACAAAAAAAAAAAAGATAAAACACTTACAAATAAACAAAAAAATAGATAAAACCTTTACAAATAGACAAAAAATAGATAAACCTTCACAAATAGACAAAAAAATTAATAAAATTAATAGATAAAACCCTTACAAATAAACAAAAAATAAATTAATTAAGTGCTCAAATACAGTCAGCCAAAAAAATGTAAATGTATCAAAATGATGTATATTAGATTAATGTAATATCGCCTACAAAAAACGCTATATTTACAATGCACTGTTTGATAAAGCTTTCAGTTAAAATAGTTTTATATGGTTCAAAAGAATACAATAAAATACACCAAAACGCACCAGCTACTGTATAGCGTAGTGTCACTAGCTGTAGTGTTGTATATGAAGCTATAAGTCATACCTGAGCAATCGCACGTTCTGTTTAATATAAGACAGCAAACGACAGATGTAGGTTGAGCCATAGGGTCATTTAAACATCTGGAATAGATTAGCGTTGTAAGTCTACGAAGCATGCTGATTATCTTCCCCGTTATTTTATGCACCATATATATCTGCTGTACCATGTTTATACCAGTAGAGGTCATAGTTAGCGCTTGAGATGGAGCAAAATGTGATCGGATGACAGAAATCATGTGACATCACGTTTGCGATCAATGCTGTAATTCTTTTCGACCGCCGTGACATCCTGCCATGCTGAGTGACAGACGTCAAAGTCACACGACACCAGCAGTCTGGATTGACCAGAAATAAAGCAGACAGCAGCTATATGTGTTATTTTTTCCTCTCCTCTAGATGTCCTAAAAGGATTTTCTTAGACACTAATGTAGTTACTGTGAGACTTTCTCTCTCTGTCTTTAGTGTTCAGTTAACAATGTCCAGTCTTGTTTTTTCCTTGTTTTTTTTTTTTCTTTTTTCTGCGCACAGACAGTTTTAAACAGAGTTTTGGCATTTCCTTTCATTTTGGTGCTTTACAGAGATCAGTAAAGTTCTGAAATGACAATGCAATGCTATATGTGTGCTTTCTATGTTGTAATTAGGGAGATCATTTAAAGAAATATTTTACAGTGTTTTATGGGCTCATTTTTAACCTAATACGTCTGTAGTGCATGTGTGACTTTCAAAGACAACTTATTCCAGTTTACGCTAAACTCGCAAATATAAGCGTGTTGAGATTTGTATAAATGTTTAAAACATTTATATGTAAAATAAATGTAAAACTGCAAACAATAAAAGTCTTAGGAGTGAAAACAGAAAAACAGGATGTCTTAACAACACTGTTCCTAGTTAGTTTTAGAGAAAAACAGGAAAAAATATTGCAAAATATTGTTTTTAACTTTCAAAATTCTTCTTTGTTAAAAAGCAGTCATATTTTCCAAAGTGATTTATTTGAAGAAAAAAAAAACCCTGAATGATTTATGAAATCACTTAACAATATTTTGTGTGCAATTTTGTGGTAATCACACATACAGTACACTAGAGATATAGAGGATAGAGATTAGATTGACAAAAACGCTGGGTTATTCCTTTAACTGAAGTTTTCTTCTACTAGTAGTAGCGTTGTGTTTAAGTTAAGTGTCTTATCCAGTTATCGCTAAGATGATCTATGAAGAAAAAAAACGCCTGTACCTAATAATTAGGCATTTTTCACATGGACATCAATCAGTTTCAATGAATTCTTTTGCTCCGCTGCATCTCTTGTTCTCTCTCCCTCGCTCCGCATGATCCTCAGATCACTTTCCACACACTTCTGTGTGTATGTGTAAGTCAACACTGATTACTTCAGATGATTAATTGGCATCACAATGAAAGAATACATTTTCAGCATGGAGGTCAGGTCAGCCTGACCCTGTTAGCTTAAAAGGTTTTGGCTAATTAAAAAAAAAGCAAGGAGGGTTGTAAGCCATGATGGATGGGATTTACTCTTTTAGAGGAGAGATTAAATCTCGGGGTGGCGTAAAGGGGTGGTTGTTTTTGAAGTTGGCCGCAGTCAGATCGAGATTTATGGTTATTTTTAGAAAGACATACAATATCTATGCATTGAAGAGTCGTATGGCCTGTAATGTAGACTTTTACGCATATGGAAGTCATTACGGACACCAAGGCACCAGGGTGTAGCTCCACATTTTAGTGCAGGCTTTATCAGAGCGATGGGTGAAAACTGTCACTTTTACTAAAACCCTGATTTATTTATTAGCATGCTTTATAATATGATTTAGTGGGCTTAGAGGATGTTAAACACTAGAGTGTTCATGTTCAGGACCAGGATTTGGAAACATATTTTCTAAATATTAACTTCTTCTTAACTGTGGAAGTAACAGAAGTGAAATTCTAAGCATAGAATTACAAATAGGTTTAACTAGCATCCATTCTTATTGAATTTGTGTGTTACATTAAAATTATTTACTTACAATGTATTATTATTATTATTATTATTATTATTATTAATGAGATTATTTATTTGATAATGTACTTACAATTGAACAATTTAGCAATGTTGTGCATATAAAATGCATGTGAAAATCATTATCACAATATTACTGAGAATTAAAAAAAAAAGTTACCTTTAGTACATGGAAATTTTGTACCAAATCTGTAGGCTGAAAAAGCTAGCTGATAAGAGATTATGATAAGTAAGTTTTAATTGTTCCAGTATATTTTAAAATATCTACTTCTTTTAAATATCTGAAATTCTTAAATCATCATTCCACAGATACTGACAAATGATAACCCCATGCCATAATTCAGGGAAAAAAACACATAACCAAGCTACACAGTAAAAAAAGGAAAAAATAAATGTAAAAAATGTAAAAGTTGAGAATATTGCCAGAAATAAAACATGTAAAACCAGTGGAATAGTGTGGGGGAAATAAAGGTTTCAAAAACAATAAAATAACAGTTACCGCATGTGCCACAAATATAATGTGTAACTGTTATTTTAAAGATTTATAGAAAATTACCTAAATAATAATATTAATAGGTAAAAAATTATTATTTATACTACTGAAATTGCAGCAAGGTTATCATAAAATACCTGGTAAACATACTTAAAAAAAAATTCTGTTATTTTAAAGTTAAATAATTTATCTACATTGACATTTTGTAAAAAAAAAAAAAAAGTAAATAACATTTAATCAGTTAGTTCTATTACTTACAATACACTCTGTTTAAAAAACTATTGACATACTTTCTCATCAGGAGTATCACTGTATTAGAAAGAAAATACTGATACACGTGACGCTACTGGCATCTCTGCTGCCACGGCAGGTGTCTACCGGAGGATGCTGCATTCCCGAGCCCACGAGCGCATTGCTGCAACGCTGAACGAATCATGGCCGGTTCTGTGTTTTTAAGCACTGCGTCGGCATATTTGACTGTAGTACCAGTCAAAAGTTTGGTTTCAGCGTCCGGGATATGCAATAATCTTTATTGAACAGTTGATATTGAGATGCGGTTGCAAATTTCGCACATTTTTCTTAAATCAATAGTGGAACATGTTAGCAATCAATAAACAATCAATTATTAATGATTCAACTGAACTCAACTTTATTTGTATAGCGCTTTAACAACAAGAATGCCCCAAAATGCTTCACATAAATAATAAAATAATATAAAAAAGACATCACATCACACAAATATCTATATCAAACACAATATATAAAATCAACATCTCATGTTGGTTTAAACGTCATGTGAGTTTTAAGATTAATGATAACCAGACAGCTTTTTCCCAGCGTTTAAGTTTTATTTAAATGGTTCTAGTGATAAATAGTTCAATTTTAAAATGTTCAGATTTATTAGAAATTTCTATTTTTTTATTACTTCAAATCATATTTAATTTGAATTGAGGGCAGCACACTGACTTGTTCAGCCCGTCTCACACAATAACACACTTTGTGTGCACACACTTTGGCTGCTCATGAAAACGCTTGCAAAGACACGACAGTTGGTCCTGTTGAATGATCAGTTTGCTGAACGTGCTGAACATAATTAAAAATAAATAAATAAAGAAATAATAATAATAATAATAAAGCTGTCAAAAACACAGCTAGTCTCTCTGTCCTCATTTAAACATGACACTGCTAAAGATATAATGTCTAATAGTGTAATACACCGCCTAAACTGGAAGTGATGTTGAGCTCTTGTAGTGCGTGTGTAAGTTAATAGATATGTGAGCTATGGAGAAATAGGTGCAAAACAAACCTAGCTAGTTCATAAAAAATGTATTTTACAAAAATGTCCTGGTATCACATGGTTTTAAATGCTGAGTTAAGTTCGCGTGGAGGATATGAGCTCTGATCAGGTTTGAGAGAGGAGAGGATAATGCTTATGTTACTGTTTGTTGTGCTTAGCTTTAAGCGTTAAAGCTACACAATCTGTGTAGACAAATATGCTAGAGCTGCTCAGTCATCTGTAAAAATTGTATATCTGCTTAGAAAAATAACAGTATGTGAGGGAAAAAGCTTTCTTTCTTTCTTTCTTTCTTTGACCAGGTTTGATTGCAACACGTTTTTTTTGCTCGGTTATGTAATAACACCTCTCTAACTTTAAGCCATCTTTAGTTCCCTCTGTTAGGATAGCACGAGTAGCCGGCCTACCTGAGGGTCATATTTGTGGAAAAAACACAGCTTTCTTGCGACATGGCTATAACTGGCCACGACTCAACACAGCATCAATAACAGGAAAGTTCTACTCAGGGCCAAGGCCATGTTTTGGCCATGTTCAAAAATATTACGTAATTTCTTGGTATCTGTAAAAACTGATGATCTAGTTTTTTGGCACGTGTCTACCTGTGTGTCTGCGTACGAGGAGAAGGAGTCCAGCAGAGCCGGGGCTCGTCAACAAAAACAAAACCTTTACATTTTTTGAAAGGTTTAAATATTTTTTCCCTGTGTCTCTCTGTCAGTCTAGCATTTATTATGTTTTTTCAGCAATTTATCCTGGTTTTAATGCTTGCTATCTTTGGTATTGGTTTCATTATTACTGTCCCAGGTGCTGTTACCTTTTGCATTATCAGCCTCTTGGGATTTGAATGGTGGGAAACAGGGGTCTGCAAACAGTGGGGTCAGCATGTCCTCCTCCCTTCTGTCCACGCCCCATTTATTTTTCTCTCTCTTTTCTCTCTCTCTCTCTCTCTCTCTCCTACACTCTATCTGTCTGCTCCCCATCTGCCATCAAGCATCACCCCATTCCTGTCTCCTGTTTTCCCTTTTCTCCTGCTGCCATTTTTTTTAATTTTCTCTCTCCCACTTTTTAATGTCCTACAGATGCTCCCTCTCTCTCTCTCTCTCTCTCTCTCTCTCCTCCTCTTTCTCCAGCACCTTCTCTAGTCCTCTTCCGTTCCCTCGCTCCAGCCCTAAAAGGTGAATGCCTCCTAGGGCCTTATACTTAGCCACATAAGTGTTATGTGGTTTTGTTTACTTCTTGTTTACAGCTTTGCGTGGGCCTCAGGATTCTTGTAAACACTCTTTAATGCTCGCTGATGGAATCACCTTCCCAGCAACATCTACTAATACTTCCAGTGCGTCAATATCTGCAAGAGTTACTCACACATACTGTGAGGAAATACAGAGGAACAGAATAGTGTTTGTTCATGCTTATGTTTTTAAGCACTTGGGAAGAATTCAGCTTTGGGATCTTACTGATTGTTGTTCTAACGCAATGTAGCATCGAGTTCCCAGTATCGCAAAAAAGCCCTGAAGAAGAAAAAAAAAAAAAACGTTGCAAAACACTTTGAACAGGCTGGTTTAAAACATTTTCCTGACTGCATAAAGGCTTTCCATTGGAAAAAAAAGTATTATTTTTTGATTCTTGTAAGATGTTAGCAAGATGTCACTTCAGAGACATCGGTAGTAGTAATTTAGGCACAATAGTGTGTAATAGGAGAAAAAAAACCCATACAGCAATATTTAACGTCATATGGAAAAATCCAAAGCAGGAGTAACAAAGACATAATGCAGATATACGATGAAGTTGAAATGCTAATTAGTTAGCAACGCGAGAAACATGATACCACTGATGGCGGTATAAGCATAGAAGTTAAAGCTGTGAAAACTGATCCGTTCGAGCCAAGTGTAAAGATAAAGAGGTGAGAGTGCTGGACTCTCTGCAGGGACTCAAATTCAATTGTGGCTAATGCAGGAAACCGTAAACCAAAGTGAGTATAAGATGTTAATAAAGGAGTGTTGAACATTTTCCCAAATCAAATGGTAAATATATAGAACTATATGCAAGTCATTCTGAGTGGGTTTTTTTAAGGGTTTTTCATTTGAAATAGTATGCAGTTACGTATAAGAATTCTTAAGGCTACACAAGTTTAAGAATTCTTAAGGCTACATGGTACTGTTGCTAACGCTTACATAAGACATCCTAAATATATTGAGTTCGGTTGTTACAACGTGCTCATCTAACTTAGCTTGGAAGGTGTCATAACAAAGTGGCAATATTTCATATACTGTACATATTAAATAAACTTAGCAGAGGCATGTTTTGGCTCCTTTTTTGCATAAATTGGTCATGAGATATGATCTGATTTTCAACAGTCACAAAAACGAAGAAAAACTATATTTCTAAGCTGATGAAACACAAACAGTCCTGATCTTTTATGTCTTTATTGAACACACTGATCAAACATACAAAGTGATAGTGGGAAAGTGTTTAATCATTTTATTGAAACACCCTTGACGGCAATAACCGTCAGTAACGTTCAGGAGGAATTTTGGACCATTCTTCTGTACAGAACTGCCTCAACTCAGCAATATTCTTAGTATGTCTGGTGTGAGCTCAGGTCATTCCACAGCATCCCTGTTGGGTTGAGGTCTGGGCCGCTCAAAAAGGATGATTTTTGTGTCTCTGAAACCATTCTGTAGTAAAGTTAGGGTCATTGTCCTTCTGAGGTGCAGTTTGCAGACAGCCATAATGACATTACCCTGTAGAATGTGTTGATAAACTTGATAATGGCAAGCGGTCCTGGTCCAGAGGCAGAAAAGCAGCCCCAAATGTTGGTATGCAGTTCTAATTTTATTCCATCAGTAGTGCTGTGTGTTTTTCCCCCCAAACAAAATCTTTGTTTCTTCTGTCCACAAGACATTTTCCAATTAGTTTTGTGGTGTGTCAAGGTGGCAAGCCTCGCATGTTTTTGGGAGAGCAATGGTTGAGTCTTTTTTTACAGAGAGGAATCCTTTGAGACTCAGTTGTGCCTTTGGAATGTTTGTGACTTGGAGGCCACATCGATGAGGAATAGCCACAGTACCAAACTGTGTCCATTTATAGACAGTTTCTAAACTTTTTTCTCTTTATCAGGTTCTTCGGGTTAATAGACTCTGTTTGAGTGTTTTTTATAAGTTAAGTTAGCTCTAAACACCACCTCCATTCTCATTTCATTGACTGGACACCTGACTCCAGTTGGTGTTCGCGGTAGCCTAGTGGTTTACGAAAGCTGCATTCCGATCGACAAGTTGTTCCCTGCAAAGTGGACCGCACAGGGTATTCATGTTAAATAAGATTACAAACTGCCGGGAGTAAAACTGCTCAGTTCAAAGGGAACTATATACATAAAGGGAACACGTAAACAATGGTTCATCACATCGCCGGACGTGGACATGCAAGATTTCCCATGAGTCATTGCGCCTCACTGGAGCGTCAAAAAACTGGAGCTCGAAAAATGTTTTTAAATATTTTTATCATCATTATTATGGAGGATGCCATAATTTTAATATCACACATTAAGAAAGATTGATTAATATATTCTCTGTACATTTTGCATATTAATCTAATTATTTATTTACGAGTCATACACATTTCAATAGTAAATGTTTTTGCAATAGTATCAGTAAAAAAAAAAAAAAAAAATCCATATTTAATTTCCCTAGTGTGAATTTTCCACAGCAACAGGTATCCAAGGTTCTTATGTTACCAGGGCAACACATTAAGGAAGTGATGTCTGCACTGGTGATGTCATAGGTTGTTCCAAATGGTAAAATTTTGTCGAGGGAAGTTCCCTGCACAGGGAGCACAGGGAGTAGGGAGCACACTTTAAAGTACACTGTGGAACAGAATGCACCATAACTTTGTGTGTTCGATGGGCGTGTTCAGTAAGGACATAAAAGATCATGACTGTTTGTGTTTTATTAGCTTAGAAATATTGCTTTTGTTTGTATTTGTTAAAAAGCCGATCACATTGCATGACCAGGAACTTATTTCATGCAATTGTAAATAGTATGTATATTCTATATATTATAAATGCAATGTAACAAGTAGGATTGTGTGTGTGTGTGTGTGTGTGTGTATTTTATGGTTGAATCATGTTGAACTGCATGAAACTGCGGCAGGCTTGCTTTAAGACTCTCCAGAGGCAATTCCTTTCCTTAAGTACTTTTCAGCATGCCTCCTTCTCTTATTTAATTCACAATTTAAATAGCCTTCAGATTTTAGCACGCAAGCTTTGAGCAGTGCTTTAATTTCTGATGCTAGCATCCCATAATTATTCTATTAACTTTAAGTTAACATGCAATAAATGGAAGACTGTAACATTATTTACCAGCTCATAATCTTATAATGTTCACCTTGTTGTACTTTGATGCATTGCTAGTCTGATCTACAGTACATTATGAATTAATAAGAACATAAACAAACACTACTATATTCCATTGCTTAGCAACTCTTCTCTCTCATTATTTAACAACGATCTTGGGAGCTGTAACACCGAGAACTGTAGTCCTTTTATTCTGTGATTTAAAGACACCCGAGTGACAACATGAGGTCATAACTTTAGGGTTTACCCCTAGAATTGTGGGTCATCAACCTCCACTTCCAGACGGAATGCAGTCAAGCAGTCTCTATTTATTTTGTTCACAAATTTATTACAGCAGAGCATATGGATGTATTCTTTGGTCTAAGAAATAACCTACTAAAACCAAGATAGTAAACTGGAGAAAGAATTTTCCTGCTGTTTGTTAATAGTGAATGGGTTGTCCTGCACACTGTTAGTTTGATTTTAAGCCCCTCGAATTTCAGTTCAAATATCGCTGGAAGACAGTGTTTTCTCTCTGTTCTCATTCAGTCAACAAAGGCTGGCATTCTGACTCTCGAGCCATGCCGCTCCAGAATGTTCCCGAGTGACCTCAGGCTCATAGGGCAGAAAGAAATCTTTTATTCACTGTCCAGAGACACAAAGAGAGAGAGTGGCAATGGGATGGATGGGGGGATAGAAATGCTAAGAGAGGAGTGCTGCCATAGATGGTAGGAGAAAAGACAAGGGAGAAGAAATGAGTGCCATGAGGAGTAAGACCGATAATCACTTTGGCCTTGCTCAAGTCTTGTTCAGACCTTGCTCATTTTTGGTCTATCCAGGTTGGAATCAGTTTAGAATCAGCTTGCTTTCGTGTAGTCTGAACAGTAAAAAAAAAAAAAACTATGTGCCTCAGTACAGGCAAAGCCAGAAGAAATGTACAGAAACAGGGCGAAATACCAGGAAATGTGTGAGAAAGGGGATCCAGACGGACATGGCGTCATTACCATATTACCACACCTACTGTATCAGTGCACAAAGGTCGACAATGTGTCTGATTTGGGCTGCCAGTCTAAATAGCGCCAAATATGATCTGATCACTTTCCAATAACAGTGTGGACAATCAGTCCTAAAGATCAACAGCCTACAGTCTAAGCGAGGTATTAGAGGTACAGTATTATGCCTTCCATAATATAAATGCAGTGGCTTATATGTACAGTATAGTGTGGTGGGTTGAGTATGGTGCAGTGGGATAAAATATAGTACAATGGGATAAGAGTGAAGTGGAGTGGTTCAAATACAACCAATGGGTTGAGTATAATGCAGGAGGATAAGAATATAGTGTTGTGTGTTGAGTACAATGCGAAGGGAAAAGATTATAGTCCAGTGGGTTGAGTATAGTGCAGTGGGATAAGAGCATAATGCAGTGGGGATAAGAGTATAGGGAATTTGGATAAGAGGATAGTGTAGCAGAATCAGAGTATAGTGCAAAGAGATAATAGTACCGTATAGTGCGGTGAAATAAGAGTATGGTGCAATGGGATAAGAGTATGGTGCAGTGTGTCAAATGCAATGCAAGGGGATAAGAGAATAGCATAGTAGGATAAGAGTACAGTGCAGAGTGATGTGCAGAGTATACTGTGGTGCGATTAGAGTATAGTGCAATGGAATTAGATTATAGAGCAATGAGATAAGAGTACAATGCGGTTGGATAAGAATACAGTGTCATATGATTAGATTATAGTGCAGTGGGATGAGAGTATAGTGCAATGGATTAGTGTATAGTGCAAGGGAATTAGATTATATTGCACTTGGATGAATATGGTGGCATGGTGGCACGGTGGCTTAGTGGTTAGCAGTGGCACCTTGCACCTCCAGGTCCCAGCTTCGATTCTGTGTTCATGGAGTTTGCATGTTCTCCTCATGCTTGGTGGGTTTACTTCGGGTTCTCCAGTTTCCTTCCACTGTCCAAAGACTTGCAGATTAGGCTAATTGACGTTTCCAAATTGCCCGTACTGTGTGAATGTGCATGTGTACTGTATTTTGACCGAAGGTCCTACCACGGTCATACAAATAGGAATAAATACAATGGTCACCATTGGCCTTCACAGTCCCTAGTTGGACTGTCCCAAGCCTTGCACCTCCATGGTCCGGGTTTCTTTCCAGTCTGTGTGCATGGAGTTTGCATCTATTTCTTCTTTTCTTCATCCGAATTGTATCCTGTAGTGTGTGAATATTGACCGGAGGTCCCACCACAGTCATGAATTGGGAATAAATAGGATAGGAAAAAATAGGACAGGTTCCTTGATGGATGGGATAGGACTGCTGTGAGATAAGAGTATAGTGGAATGGGATTAGGTTATTGTGCAGTGGGATAAGGGTATAGGGCAGAAATATGAGTGTTTATTGCAATGAATTAAGTGCATAGTTTAATGGCTTATAAAGATAAGTCGTATAGTGTAGTGTATGACTTTAGAGTGGAGTGGAGTGGCTTAAGAGCAAAAACCAATGGGTTAGGGCAAGAGCTTAATAGTATAATGCATCGTCTTAAGATCATAGTGCACTAGTCTTAAATACAATCAATTTGTCTGTCTAGTGACTTAAGAGTATACGACTATCGGTTGAGATGCCCCACAAACACAGAATTGAAAAGTGTTTGTTATACTGAATCATGCATTAAATTATTTTTGTATTCTGGGCTTTAAATGAAGTTAATTCACCGTAGGTTTAAAATCTTGTGGTGGTGCTCATTAATTGGGTATTTCTCTTTCTTTTAGATGAATGCTATGTGTTATCACTCTTACCAGGTTTCAGTTATGCTTCTATTTAATATTTCAGTGGATCCCACTTTCATGGGCATTTGTTATTATTTAATTCTCTGATTCTGTTCCGTAATTTTCTTTTCCGTTGTCTGCTTATTTTTCTAAATCTTACAGGTTTTTAGTGTTAAACACATAAGCACACACAAACACACACACACACACACACACACACACACACACATACATGAACTGCTTTTACCTGAACAGCTGAGGAGTCGATTCCAATTCATTAATCTATTTAGCAGTGAGAGTTCAGCAGAGCCTCCCTCTATCCTCTGGAGAAAAGCAATGAGATGGAGAGAAGGGGAGGGAGCAAACAGGGTATTGGGGGACAGAGAGTGGCTCTGTTTGGGTCACATGATGAGCTGCTGTCTGCCTGTTGTAGCATCAGCCGCTCGTCCTCGAGCCCTCAAGATCAAACACATGCACGCTCCTCACCGCACCGCACATCGCATTCTCGCTCACGCATGTGTGTGTGAACGCGCGTGAGCGTGCGAATGTTGTCTACAAGGACCTCAGCAGCAGCTGGAGGATATACTGCCAGAGCTCTAATCATGTCTCTCTGCTGTTTCTTCTTTTTCAGGGACTATGGCACCAAGCGCAAATCAGGTAAGAGAGAGAGAGAGAATATTACACAATCATCTTTAAACCTGTTGCACTGACCGGCAGTATGTAGCGCTGTGCACTAACATCATTTCATGCTCATCATCTTTCACATTCCCTGCATGCTTGCCCACTGAATGACTTGCAGTTTTATCGGCTTAAAATGCAGCACAGTGTCTAGGCTACGTCTAGACTAGGTGTGATGAGGAAATATGAAATTACTTTGTGCTACACAGCTATAGAAGCTTTTGTTTAAAAAAGAAAAAAAAACACCATTATTTCTAGGTGTGAAAAAAAAATGTCGATTTTTCTTGCATATGCTTCTTCATATGTTGAGGTGTAGGATGTTGCAACAAACACTAAAGGGAAAGATATTTATATGCATTTAGGTAAAAAAAAATTGTTTTGGAAGGTGTTTGTTTGACACTTTGATTAAAGTTGCAGAAAGCGTACTGTACATGCTATGTGTTGCCTGCCCGAGTAGCGTCAACAGCCCAAAATGTGATTGCTAGGAACCACTCCTTCACTATTTGAGTCCTGTGATATTGACACATGCCCGTGCCATTAGGGTAGAAACACTCCATAGATGTGATACATTATGGTCATTCAGTACTTTCAGGTCATCAGCTGACTTCATTTTATTGCCGCATAACGCTGCTGAGTCTAGACCTGAGCAACTGAAGCAAACCCCAGATCACAACACCGTCTCCAGAGGCTTGTACAGTGGCCACTATACATGATGAAGGCATCGCTTTATGCACTTCCCTTCCTACCCTGACACGCCCATCACTCTGGAATACTCTCAATCAGACCACATGACCTTTTTCCATTGCTCCAAAGTCTAATCTTTATGCTCCTCAGCAAACAGAAGACTTGGCTATTTTCGATGCATTGTGCGTGGAATGCTATTGTGATTTCTATTGTCCATTTCGCATGATGCAACTTCAACAAGTGTTTAGGTGATCTTTGATTATTTTTTCCCCCACCACATTTCTTCCACAAAGTTGACAGATCAGCACAATCCTTCCAGGTTTAATATTGTGTTCGGCAGTTCTTAACCCAGTTCCAGTACTTTGAAATCTCTGTAGTTGTTTTCTTTGCTTGATGCAACCCAACAAGTTGATCCTTCGGAAACAGCATTTTTTTTGTCCAGACAGTGTACAGTATATAATTATATTATGTTACCCAACACTTTTTAAACTAGGTAGAATCTTGGAAAATGAAAACATGGGAATGGGATACAACAGATTTGAGCTTTGCTTGGTTGGTAAAAATCAGTACTTGATGTACTGGTAGTAAAGACCAAATAACGTTGAAAAAAGGGTTATAAAAAGTGGGTCTTTTTTCCGACATGGAAATATACAGGTTTTGATATGGGTGTTTAAGAACAGCTGTTAGGGTTGACATTGCTGTGCTATAAGAGGAATAAAACACTTGAGAACATGCTGTTATTGGAAAATAATCAACTTCAGTGTAACAGGTAACAGCTCTGGGTAGCATCATGTCATGATATTTTTGTTTAACAGTTAT